>JAQBSW010004233.1:0-71852 GCA_029291075.1 Eudiplozoon nipponicum
AACAATGGTCCTTCTTCTAAATATATATACATATATATATATATATATATAAAGGTGTTACGATATTATATTTAGATATATATATGTATATAGATATAATGAATTATTTTAGTCATATGAGCAAATATTCTTATGCAATTATTTCTAATAGTTGATTAACTTCGCAATGTGCTTACGATTAGTTTTTTGAAAACGTTAGTTGTTCCATACTATCTCTATCTTTCTCTCTTTAATCGTTCACCTAAGCGTCTCTATGACATTCACTCTCCATCCATCTACGTAACTTGCTGCTCCATATTTGTCCGCGGCAAATTCTGGCCAGTACTTGATGAGTTCCCAATAAGGACGAAACCGGTCTACTGGATGAATTGCCTTTTCTACACTATACAATTCTTAGTTTATACTGACATATGTAAGTAATTAATGGGTCAGGTGTTTATATCAAGACCGCAACCTTGATTATAATAATTGTTATCACCACCCGCGCAACCAATGTTCGTTTAATTATATAAATGTTCATTTCAATACCATTTCCCCATGTAATGTGGTGTCTGTTCAGTAATGACAGATTGGGCATGGTTAGTTGGAACCTTGGGTCTAAATGGATGCCATATGAGCTCCACCTAAAGGAAAAATTGACTAACCAAGTTACATTAGTTAGTATATAACTGAAAATTGTGTGTAGTGTAGTGTGCGGCAGGATAGCTCAGTGGTTAGAGCACCAGATTCCGAAGCAGACGTGCCCAGGTTCGTATCCTGTCCGCGGCAAATTCTGGCCAGTACTTGATGAGTTCCCAATAAGGACGAAACCGGTCTACTGGATGAATTGCCTTTTCTACACTATACAATTCTTAGTTTATACTGACATATGTAAGTAATTAATGGGTCAGGTGTTTATATCAAGACCGCAACCTTGATTATAATAATTGTTATCACCACCCGCGCAACCAATGTTCGTTTAATTATATAAATGTTCATTTCAATACCACTTCCCCATGTAATGTGGTGTCTGTTCAGTAATGACAGATTGGGCATGGTTAGTTGGAACCTTGGGTCTAAATGGATGCCATATGAGCTCCACCTAAAGGAAAAATTGACTAACCAAGTTACATTAGTTAGTATATAACTGAAAATTGTGTGTAGTGTAGTGTGCGGCAGGATAGCTCAGTGGTTAGAGCACCAGATTCCGAAGCAGACGTGCCCAGGTTCGTATCCTGTCCGCGGCAAATTCTGGCCAGTACTTGATGAGTTCCCAATAAGGACGAAACCGGTCTACTGGATGAATTGCCTTTTCTACACTATACAATTCTTAGTTTATACTGACATATGTAAGTAATTAATGGGTCAGGTGTTTATATCAAGACCGCAACCTTGATTATAATAATTGTTATCACCACCCGCGCAACCAATGTTCGTTTAATTATATAAATGTTCATTTCAATACCACTTCCCCATGTAATGTGGTGTCTGTTCAGTAATGACAGATTGGGCATGGTTAGTTGGAACCTTGGGTCTAAATGGATGCCATATGAGCTCCACCTAAAGGAAAAATTGACTAACCAAGTTACATTAGTTAGTATATAACTGAAAATTGTGTGTAGTGTAGTGTGCGGCAGGATAGCTCAGTGGTTAGAGCACCAGATTCCGAAGCAGACGTGCCCAGGTTCGTATCCTGTCCGCGGCAAATTCTGGCCAGTACTTGATGAGTTCCCAATAAGGACGAAACCGGTCTACTGGATGAATTGCCTTTTCTACACTATACAATTCTTAGTTTATACTGACATATGTAAGTAATTAATGGGTCAGGTGTTTATATCAAGACCGCAACCTTGATTATAATAATTGTTATCACCACCCGCGCAACCAATGTTCGTTTAATTATATAAATGTTCATTTCAATACCACTTCCCCATGTAATGTGGTGTCTGTTCAGTAATGACAGATTGGGCATGGTTAGTTGGAACCTTGGGTCTAAATGGATGCCATATGAGCTCCACCTAAAGGAAAAATTGACTAACCAAGTTACATTAGTTAGTATATAACTGAAAATTGTGTGTAGTGTAGTGTGCGGCAGGATAGCTCAGTGGTTAGAGCACCAGATTCCGAAGCAGACGTGCCCAGGTTCGTATCCTGTCCGCGGCAAATTCTGGCCAGTACTTGATGAGTTCCCAATAAGGACGAAACCGGTCTACTGGATGAATTGCCTTTTCTACACTATACAATTCTTAGTTTATACTGACATATGTAAGTAATTAATGGGTCAGGTGTTTATATCAAGACCGCAACCTTGATTATAATAATTGTTATCACCACCCGCGCAACCAATGTTCGTTTAATTATATAAATGTTCATTTCAATACCACTTCCCCATGTAATGTGGTGTCTGTTCAGTAATGACAGATTGGGCATGGTTAGTTGGAACCTTGGGTCTAAATGGATGCCATATGAGCTCCACCTAAAGGAAAAATTGACTAACCAAGTTACATTAGTTAGTATATAACTGAAAATTGTGTGTAGTGTAGTGTGCGGCAGGATAGCTCAGTGGTTAGAGCACCAGATTCCGAAGCAGACGTGCCCAGGTTCGTATCCTGTCCGCGGCAAATTCTGGCCAGTACTTGATGAGTTCCCAATAAGGACGAAACCGGTCTACTGGATGAATTGCCTTTTCTACACTATACAATTCTTAGTTTATACTGACATATGTAAGTAATTAATGGGTCAGGTGTTTATATCAAGACCGCAACCTTGATTATAATAAATTGAACCAATTTGTTGCTATGTGCGCAATACCTCATACACCATTGTATACATTAGAGTTCCCGGCTTTAAATAAAATAGAGTATATGGCAGTCAAGGTTTTAGTTTTATCATTTTTGAATGTTGATTACCGGGACATAGTAGCAATACAGTTCTAACAAATAACAAAAGGTTCTATACTGTCTCTCCCCTACAATATTCTGCATACGAGATGAGATTATGTATACGTGAGGTAATGATTGGTCTGCTAATTATAAATAGTTATATATTGAGTTTAGTTACTGAGACAAATTCTATGATTAAAACTAGTGTTGAGTCAAATATATATAAATAGAATGGTTTTGGAACGAGGTTTCCACATTTGCTTAAATCTGCTATTGTTGTACTGTGTTGCCTGAGGATGGTGCTGGAAAGTAGGCACCGAAACGTCGCCAGTAAACAAAGATGTGATAGAACCGCATTTCCAGTTGAACGAAGAACAAGTCAACCCGATCAAAGACAAAACAAAATTGGAAATTGTGAGAAATCGGATCTTTGTGTAACTGCCCGTGTACAGCTATTACCCGCGTACGCAAAACGCGGCATTGGAAAGATTGAAGCTGACACACCGCAAAATATTAACTTCAAAGTATTGTAAAGTTAGAATATGCCGTAGTACTCTGATGATGATCATGGAAGGTCGAAACGCGTCTGTGCGTTGCGGGTGGCGATAGTTTTGTTATTTTTTTCGACGACTGGTTAAATAAAATGGGTTTTGTGTTTACTTCAAGCTCGCAAACTTGATTTAAATGATTTTTACCACGACCAGCGCAATCAATACTTGTTAAATTGTATTGCGTATATCTGTATATGTGGCGCAAGCTGCAAACAGTTAAAGTTCGTGGCCGCATAGAAATTGTGCAGCCGAAATTTCCAGTCAACTTCAATGTATGCGAGCCTGCTAGACGTGACAGCAGCATATCTAAATTTGATTTCCATATGTATTCCCTGCGTTTTGATCCTCGATAGTCAGTTTGCCGTCATATTCTGATGATGATCATGGAATTTCGAAACACGTCAGTGCGTTGCGGCTGGCGGTAGTTTTGTTATATTGTTCGACGACTGGTTAAATACAATGGGATTGGTGTTTTCTTCAAGCTCGCAAACTTGATTTAAAGAATTGTACTAACTAATATAACTCGGTTAGTTTTTTTCCTTTTTCGGTGGAGCTCATATGATATCTCTTTAGACCTAAAGTTCGAATTAGCCACCCCTAACCTTTCTTTATAGAAAAGAATTCACGTTACCCGGAGAAGTGGTATTGAATTGAACAATCATAAAGTTAAACGCTCATTGGTTGATGATTATCACAGTCACTGAGCCACCCTGCTCAGTCGTTCGAACAATGGATTCCGTAAAGGACATGCCATGGTTTGAGCCCTGTCTGCGGCAAATTCTGGATAGTACGTGATGAGTTTCTAATAAGGACGAAACTATTTTACTGGATGAATTGTCTTTTCAATATTTTAAAAAGCGTAGTTTCTACTAACAAATGTATGTATAAAATGGGACTCGGGTTTATTTCAAGATTGTAACCTTGATTTAAATAACTCTTTAATTACTTTTCAAGTTTTATCCGAGAACGGAGCTCGAAACTTGGCACAGTTGATAACGAAAAACTTAATTTAATATTTAAGTGGAAACTTTGTCTAGTGTGCAGCAGGTTGGTGACATAGTTAGGGTCACTGTCTATGTTCCGGTTAGAGCACTGTCTATGGCAAAATTTTGGATAGGTCTCCAATAAGAAGGAAATTCGTCGACTGGATGAAATTGCCTAACTACTTTATGAAGTTCTTTGTTGATATTGAAAAATGTATATATAAAGGTGTTGGTAATTATAACAACTACACCAATTTGATTTGAAAAGTTGTTATCATTGCCCGCGTAATCAATGCATGTTTATTTGCATTAATGTTAAAATTCAGTATAACTGGCGAAGATAGCGTTGTGTTGGTTCTACTGTGTCAGATTGGATTGTTTATTGGGAATATTAGATATAGAGATTTGCTGCATTGCTCCAAATAAAGGAAGGGCTAACCGAAATCGTAAGTTAGAGCTTTATCTCGAAGGCTGTCAAATAGGCTTCACTCGTAGTAAAAGCTGGCGAAGTCATGTAAAGGTATTTAATTGACAAATTGCATGTGTAGCACGTCTTTGGTTGCGGAGTGGATGAGACTCAAGAATGAAACAAATTTGTGTCAGTTTGAACACCGATCGCTGACAGTACGAAAAGTGCCTAATGAGTTCTCAATATGGTCGAAACTGGTCTGCTTATTGAATTGCATTTGCTATCCTACGTAATACTTAGTTTATACTAATTAACTCTACATACTTTCAGTAACATCTATGCTGGGATTTATTTAATACGTTAATGGGAACGAGTCTGATTTTAATTTTACTAGTATCCAGATAAAACGATATTACCTATTAACAATAGTAAGTCTGTGGCATATAAATACGAGCAAAACTGGAAACTAGACTAGATTATATCCAGCAATTTAAATGAAAATCCAGCATGTATGTAACTGAAAGCTTTTAAGCCTTCATGAAATTAATTGGCCAATATCCATAATAAGCATACCCTCATTTATTCACAATTTTCTTTACCTAAAAGTACATTGTGTAATATATATTGATATGAATGCATATATAAATAGAAAAAAATCTGTCCACATAGTAATGTATTGTTTAGTTTCGTTTTACTAATTGAACATTCTGGACTAATATATATATATATATATATATATATATATATATATATATATATATATATATATATATATATATATATAAAATGCCTTCGTACTGATTTCTAGATGCCGTATTTGAATACGTTATTACTGGTGGGAAAAAGGGAATTACTTCAAACAATTATTCCGAAACATTGGTTTCAATAATCCAATCATTTACATGTGCAACTAAACCTAGTGCCAGCTTCATGATAAGCGCGTAACGAGGATACTCCAGCCTTCACCAGTCATTTAACAAGATAATTAATTATATACGTGCAATGCTGTCTATAATCTAGACATTTTGGTCTAATTTGTAAGAGAGAATCTCCAAAGTTAAATTTATAAAAACTAGTGTGCATTTATTCATGGCAGTTAACGTTTTAGCGTGTTGGAAATACGTTTGTGCATTCCTGTATCATTGTGTTTTTGCGCATATCTGCGTATTTTATTCCCAAATGCTTCCTTTGAATTTAGAAGGTTGTCCAATCAGAATTAACGATAACTTAAAGGTTCTTTCCCTTACATGTAAATAACAAATTAGCGTTATAATGTAGGTGTGTGTGTTTGCAAACCGAGGTACTGTTTATTTGGTGATATCTCGCACGTGATTTGCCGAGCCTCCCAATTTGTCCAGAATTTTACTGAAGGCTTCGATTTTGTTATTTTCTCGAATAGGTTCCAATATCATTTATTTCCCCGGACATTGTATAGTGTGAGTGTTATTTGGTTTTCCCCTATTTGTTTATACCCCATTTACATCAGGGAATATCGTACTAATTTCAAAGAATGGCTTATCCGGTAACTCAACAACCAGCCGTAAGTAACTGACTATGGCATTTTCATTGATAAAATTTCGACTTTCGCTATTCAGAAATAGTATATTTAAATCATTTTAAATGCATGAATTTCAGATAGTCTTTAATTTTACTAAAAAAATAACAATTTATGTGTTCGCTTTTTCTGTAAATACCTAGTAATTTTGCAAGGAATCATAAGATTATGATATGTAATTATTTTAACAAAAGAATTATATTGGCGTCTATCAAATAAAGTTATGGCGCTTACAAATAAATGATATTTTTTTCCATAACATGTTTAAAAAAATTATATTTGCAAAAAGCGCAACGTAGTAAATAAATATAAATCTGAAATTCTACGATTTATCGAAGATCAATCAATCAATCATTTCATTCATTCTTTCATTTATTCCTTTATTAATGTAATAATTTATTCATCTGGCCATTTAGGCTATGTTTGATGTGCATAACACTTATCATTTACGTTTACACACCAAAATGTTTATATAAGTTTAAATCTATTGATATAATGAAAACTGCTGTGAATGTTTGCACTATTGTTAAGAGACCTGTCTATATTCATTACTACTAGAAATTTAAAGAGCCAATGAAGCACATTGAGATTGATTGCGTTTTGCTTTGGCTGTTTCATATTTTGCAGCTACTTTAGTTATGATAACATCCACAACCAAACTTTTATCCTACCTAATGTGAAAGATAAGATTCCACTGCAGTCTGCGTCTAACGCATCTATAATTGGAATTGTTTCTTTGGAGAATCATATGTAGGCAGATTCAGCAGAATGTTGAAATCACGTTTTTGAAGGGCATACCAACCTAGTTATTGCAGAGTAAGCTTGGTGTGGATTTGACCGCATTTTTCTTGTGCGGGACAATTGATAGCACTCATAGGTCGGTAAAATCTTGAATTTTCCTCATTTTCAGGTTATGTAATTTTTGGCCTCAATTGATGGGTTCTCACTTGTCCCTTCTTCTTTAAGCCTTCAATTAGCTGATTGTCTGAAAATGAAGTTGAAACAAGATTTTCCATTGTTCTTCTTCCTAATTTTCGAGCCCGAATTTCCAGTCTCATCTTCAGGAAAATCTTGTTCCAACGTCATTTTCAGACAATCAGCTAATTGAAGGCTTAAAGAAGAAGGGACGAGTGTGAACCCATCAATTTAGGCCAAAAATTACATCGCCTGAAAATGATGACAATTCAAGATTTTGCCGACCTATGAGTGCTATCAATTGTCCCGCACAAGAAAAATGCGGTCAAATCCACAACAAGAAGGACAGCACTGCGCAACGAAATTCATCTTTTTGAGTAAGCTTGGTGTTACACGTGTATATTTCCTTTAAAAAATTGCGACATGCCAAGAAAGCGCTTTTCAATTTTAATAAAAGTTAGGTGTGTGTTGGTGCGTTTCCCTATTTAGAAGCAATTTCAATCAATCAACTTTATCCAAAAATGTACAGGAAAAAACTGTTTGTTCTTGCTCTGGCATTAGCATGGAGATTTTAAAGCTTCATGTTAAACTGCACTTTATAACGTTTCCTCTTTTTCGAAATTTGCATTTATCTTCAAGGACTATCGAACATCACGATTGCAAATTTTAATATACACACCCAAAATACTACTATGTAGAGGTATGTATGTGTGTTTTTCTGACTATCAATTGTACTGAGTTAATAATACCGATTGAACTGATACGAAGTGTATATGAATAAATATATCAAACAGAAATTTTTCATCATAAAATATAAGCATGTGAATAGGATTTCTAAAAATTGTATGCAAAATGTGAAGGGGCGATGCCACGTTTCTCTTCCACGGTGCGTTTGGAATACGATAAAAAATATTAAATTTTGTCGCACGGTCGTACCTAAGGAAAAAGACTAGAAGAAGAACATTCTTAGTAAGGCCACATCGAGGGCATTTGTGAGATTGGAGCTTTACGAACAATCAGTGAAGACATTATAGTAATAATAATTATAATTAGACGGATTATAATATTAATACACATGTTAATGTTATCAACGTTCTTCGAAATTAATAATCACCTTTAAAATTTAAGATATGTTTGGAAGATTAATGTGGGAAATTAGGATGATACACTCTTATATACGAATTTCTAAACTTGCACTATTGAAGCTAACATCATATAAAGTATCGACAATGCGACTTCAAAGATAACATACTACTATATATATATATATATATATATATATATATATATATATATATATATATATATTCTGTAATTGGTACCAATACTATGGCTTTTGTGTCAATACCCGATACCAACATTACCGAAAAGAACAAGATACTAACACTATTCTTTAAATCAAGTTTGCGAGCTTGAAGTAAACACCAATCCCATTGTATTTAACCAGTCATCGAACAACATAACAAAACTACCGCCAGCCGCAACGCACTGACGCGTTTCGACCTTCCATGATCATCATCAGAGTACGACGGCAAACTGACTATCGAGGATCAAACCGCATTGAATATATATGGAAATCAATGTTAGATATGCGGCTCTCACCTCTAGCAGTCTCGCATACATTGAACTTGACTGGAAATGTCGGCTGCACAATTTCTATGCAGTCACGAACATTAACTGTTTGCAGCTTTCGCCACATATACATATATAGGCAATACAATTTTACAATAATTGATTGCGCGGGTGGTGGTAACAATTCTTTAAATCAAGTTTGCGAGCTTGAAGTAAACACCAATCCCATTGTATTTAACCAGTCATCGAACAACATAACAAAACTACCGCCAGCCGCAACGCACTGACGCGTTTCGACCTTCCATGATCATCATCAGAGTACGACGGCAAACTGACTATCGAGGATCAAACCGCATTGAATATATATGGAAATCAATGTTAGATATGCGGCTCTCACCTCTAGCAGTCTCGCATACATTGAACTTGACTGGAAATGTCGGCTGCACAATTTCTATGCAGTCACGAACATTAACTGTTTGCAGCTTTCGCCACATATACATATATAGGCAATACAATTTTACAATAATTGATTGCGCGGGTGGTGGTAACAATTCTTTAAATCAAGTTTGCGAGCTTGAAGTAAACACCAATCCCATTGTATTTAACCAGTCATCGAACAACATAACAAAACTACCGCCAGCCGCAACGCACTGACGCGTTTCGACCTTCCATGATCATCATCAGAGTACGACGGCAAACTGACTATCGAGGATCAAACCGCATTGAATATATATGGAAATCAATGTTAGATATGCGGCTCTCACCTCTAGCAGTCTCGCATACATTGAACTTGACTGGAAATGTCGGCTGCACAATTTCTATGCAGTCACGAACATTAACTGTTTGCAGCTTTCGCCACATATACATATATAGGCAATACAATTTTACAATAATTGATTGCGCGGGTGGTGGTAACAATTCTTTAAATCAAGTTTGCGAGCTTGAAGTAAACACCAATCCCATTGTATTTAACCAGTCATCGAACAACATAACAAAACTACCGCCAGCCGCAACGCACTGACGCGTTTCGACCTTCCATGCTCATCATCAGAGTACGACGGCAAACTGACTAACACTATGGTTGGCGAGTCAGTTTATGGTACAAACACGATGGATTTCAATGTATGCTGTAGTTGACCAAAATTTAGAATTACAACATTCTGTACACCTGTTAATCCAGTAAATACATACACTCTGGCTGTGATCGATATCAGTTAACACATTTAGCGGCAATCATGACATAATTCAATTAAATATATAATAATAAGATGCTAATTGGGGCGGAGAACTAATATATATGCGATTAAGTATTAGGCTTTGTGCACCTAGTAACAGCATGAAAGGGAGTATAATCTCGGTTACATTTGTTTCATGCTTACTGGCGTCTCATACGTAGGAGCCGGTGGTACGCCTATTCTTCTCTAGTGTGTGATTCACGTGAAGCGCTAAGACGACGTAAGAAAATTGAAGCAAATAACCTAGATACGACTGAAGTCAAGCTTATATCACGATGTTTATTGCACGAATTACGATTGCCTCTTGCATATCATGTACACATATCGTGAAAACTATGGTATATCTTACGTTTGGAAGCATACAATTAATATATACCGAGTCTTTAAATGATAATATATTGATTGTCAAATTGTTTGTGTGATGTGATTTCCATTGAAAATGTCTTCAATAAGCGGAAGTTGAAATATTTGGAAAAACCAGGTAGACAGTGGATGCAAACACATCGTATCACAACACGAAGGAAAGGTAAAAAAGTAGGCTATTGTAACAGAATACCTATCAGCATTATAGTACCTAAAAGTACATGGTACTAATGATATGTTTGCCTAGTCGGTGCATACTACCAACACAATGCATTTGAATATAGGCTATAGTTCACCAAAATTGAGAATTAGAACTATTTATGAACACCTGTTACTCCAGTAAATCCATACACTCTGGCCTTGAAATAAATTGTAACTGGGTGCGCAACACCTAGTATACAAGTGCATATAATTTAGTACTTCGCCACAAACAGTATCATACTGATATATATTCAATTGAATGATGTCATGCTTAGCAGGAAATGTGATAACTGATATCGATAAAAATTTATTACTTTACTTGATAATTGTCAAATTTCTTGGTGAATTGAGCATATTGCTGACGAAAGGGTCCGGTATATGATCGGAATAGAATGAGATAAAATGAAAATAGTGGACGTAATATCTCTAAACACGGAAGAGGTAATTAAAATATTTTCACCGCGAAATCATTTCGATTAAGAAATAACACGACAGTCTTCATGTGCGTTGGGATTCTACATTACTAAGATCATAACTTGCATCATAGTTTACAAAAATGCGATTATGATTAATAATTTATCTTTCCTTGTTAATTTTGTGCTCACTTCTGTTATTATATATATATATATATATATATATATATATATATATATATATATATATATATAATATATATTCTTTATAAAATATATTAATTAAAACAGGCCTACCATTATTTACACATTGATTAATTTTGAAATTTATTCATTATATCAGATTATGGCGTTAAGCTGACTGATGGGTATCAAAACGGTGGTAGTCAGTTTCACTAACACTTCGTAATTTGGCCATTGCCACTGTTGTAATTGCGTATTCTTAAAAGCTCAAGTTTAGATATGAAAATGCCAGTAGATACTTGGAAAAGCGAAAATATTATTTGCTAGTTTCGTTATTTTATATGTCGTACGAGATAAATTTTGCACTGTTTTTTGTGCATGGCCATCAAATTTAAATCCATGATTGTGTTCATGGTTAGTTGATATTCCATCAGTAGTTACGTAATAATCAAATTGATTATCAATGCCGCGTTTGCGTACGCGGGTAGTAGCGTACACGAGGCAGTTACAAAGATCCGATTTGTCACTATTTCCAATTTTGTTTTGTCTTTGATCGGTTGACTCATTTTACTAATTGGAAATGCGGTTCTATCATATCTTTGTTTCTGGAGTAAAACAAGATATGATAGAACCGCATTTCCAATTGAAGTAAAAATGAGTCAACCCGATCAAAGACAAAACAAAATTGGAAATAGTGACGAATCGGATCTTTGTGTAACTGCCCGTGTACAGCTACTACCCGCGTACGCAAAACGCGGCATTGATAATCTGAATGCTTACACACCGCAAAATATTGAGTTTAAATCAAATTGATTCTCATTTTCAGTGTACACACCATATCCTTCTCCGTGATGGCTGGGTGCAACTGGTCCCGTCACTCCGAAGGCTTCCACACCTATAATATTAACCACTGAAAATGCTGTATTATTAAGTATTGTTGTCTCTTTGATGATATTCAGATAGCTCGTTCTCTGTATCATCATTGGATATGTATTAGCACTCAGTTGGCAAAACATACATTTTCCTGGATCTCTATTTTATTATTAGATGGATTTCTGGGGAACTTCGCGACATCATGGACAAGTAAGTTATGCCTATTTTAGCGGTCTCAGTGGTATAGACACCGACTTGATAAGAGACAATGGGTATTGTTCGAGAAGCTGAACAATAATCTAATAAATTTATAGTCTACCGCATGTGAAATGGTTATTTAAAAATCCGATTTTTATGATCGTCGTCAAAACTTGTTACATCGGCTTAGTTATCCGTTGAAAATTGGCTGCATTAAGCTGCATTTTCGAGTACAACTTATATGAAATTTAAACGAACATTGGTTGCGCGGGTGGTGATAACAAATTCTGGCCAGTACATGATGAGTTCCCAAGGAGGACAAAAATGGTCTACTGGATAAACTGCCTTTCTACACTATACAATTCTTAGTTTATACTGACATATGTAAGTAATTAATGGGTCAGGTGTTTATATCAAGACCGCAACCTTGATTATAATAATTGTTATCACCACCCGCGCAACCAATGTTCGTTTAATTATATAAATGTTCATTTCAATACCATTTCCCCATGTAATGTGGTGTCTGTTCAGTAATGACAGATTGGGCAAGGTTAGTTGGAACTTTTGGGTCTAAATGGATGCCATATGAGCTCCACCTAAAGGAAAAAATTGACTAACCAAGTTACATTAGTTAGTATATAACTGAAAAATGTGTGTAGTGTAGTGTGCGGCAGGATAGCTCAGTGGTTAGAGCACCAGATTCCGAAAACGCAGACGTGCCCAGGTTCGTATCCTGTCCGCGGCAAATTTCTTGCCAGTGCCTGATGAGTTCCCAATAAGGACGAAACCGGTCTACTGGATGAATTGCCTTTTCTACACTATACAATTCTTAGTTTATACTGACATATGTAAGTAATTAATGGGTCAGGTTTTATATCAAGACCGCAACCTTGATTATAATAATTGTTATCACCACCCGCGCAACCAATGTTCGTTTAATTATATAAATGTTCATTTCAATACCATTTCCCCCATGTAATGTGGTGTCTGTTCAGTAATGACAGATTGGGCATGGTTAGTTGGAACTTTGGGTCTAAATGGATGCCATATGAGCTCCACCTAAAGGAAAAATTGACTAACCAAGATTACATGTAGTTAGTATATAACTGAAAATTGTGTGTAGTGTAGTGTGCGGCAGGATAGCTCAGTGGTTAGAGCACCAGATTCCGAAGCAGACGTGCCAGGTTCGAGCCCTGTCCGCGGCAAATTCTGGCCAGTACGTAATGAGTTCCCAGTAAGTACTAAACCGGTCTACTGGATGAATTTCCTTTTCTACACTATACAATTCTTAGTTTATACTGACATATGTAAGTAATTAATGGGTGAAGTGTTTATATCAAGACCGCAACCTTGATTAATAATAATTTTATGAAATTTGACTTGGAATTGGCTAAAACAATTTCTTGGTTTAAGGGGAAACATAGCACGACTAATTTCTTTATATAAAATATTGAACAAAGTAAAAATTAAAAAAAAATCATTTTCACTTTTTCTGCAATTTAGCCCGCAGGTGTACCTCGTGATTGGAGCAGTGGTCTGTGCGATTGTTGCAATGACGTTCCTGGGTGTAAGTCACGTGATATATCTTTGTTAGACGAACTTTTTGAATTTTTCTAACTTTAATATAAATAAAATAAAAATTAATTATTTAAAATAGGTTTGCAAACCTAGTATAAATCCAAATCAGAGCGAAAATTTTGTCAGTGGCATGTATTGATGCGTTTCGTCATCAGAGCACGTTTATATAATGACCAACGTGGATCGAACTGCGATTTAAATATAAGGTAAAATAATTCGGCAAGGTAAAATAATTGGTACTTATCCACTGGAATCTCGCATACCTTGTACACCACTGGAAATGTCGATTGCGCAAATAATATTTGCGGCTTTGACCACGCAATAAGTTATGTAATTAGGCAATAATTTACTTTGTAGGTGATGGTAACAATTGATCAAATAAAGCTTTTGGACGCGATGGTAAAATCAAACCTATTTTATTTAACCAATCGCACAGTACAGCAAAACTACCGTCTGTCACACGTACTGACGCGTTTCGACCTTCCACGATCATCATCAGAGCATGACGGCATACTGAACAGCGAGGATCAAACCGCTATGCATATATAAGAAAAGCAAAATTAGAAATGCTCTCTCACCTCTTGTAGACTCGCATACATTGTATTTGACAAGGAATGCCGGTTGCAAAATTTCTATGCAGTAGCGTACATGAAATTTTAGGAGCTTTTTCGACATCTACATAGTTAAACACGTAAGAAATCATTGCTTACGCGGTTGGTGTTAACAATTATTTAAATCAAATTTGCGTGTTTGAGGTAAACCCCAATTCTGTTGTACTTAACCAATTGTCGCACAACATAGCGAAACTACCGTCAGTCACATGCTCTGACACGTTTCAACAATCTTTATCCGAGCACGTCGGCAAGCTGACTAACGTGAATCAAACCGAAATGAATATCTAAGGAACTGAAAATCCGGGATATGGCTTATACATTTTACGAGATGGGAAATTTCGTGTGAAGATTTTCTGGTGTCAGAAATATAAAATTTTTTGCAGGTTTCGCTAAAAGTTACGAAATTAAGCTATATATAATTGCGCGGATGAGGATGACAAAAGTTTAGTTCATTTTAGTTCCGTTATGATCTTCCTTGTGTTCATACCTGGTCTAGTTTGTTACTAGATGCACAACACCTAATACATAATTGCATATGTATTAGTTCTCCGCCACAAACAGTATCTATCTGTTATATATTTAATTGAATGATTTCATGATTACTGCGAAATTGGATAACTGATATCGATCAAGGCCAGGGTATGTGGATTTACTGGAGTAACAGGTGTTCCGAAATATTTGTAATTCTCAATTTTAGTGAACTATAGCATACATTGAAATCCATTGTGTCGGTACCACGAACCGACTCGGCAGCCATAGTGTTAGTACCATGTATCTTTTCGGTACTATAATGTTGGTATCGGTTACTGACACAATAGCCATAGTGTTGGTATCCTTTACAGACTTGGTATATATATATATATATATATATATATATATATATATATATATATGTATCTCAGATTAGCGTGGAAGTCGCATTGTCGAGACTTTATATGATGTTCCTACACTACTGCAGGTTTACATTCATTGTAGGAGATTGTACTGTCCTATTGTCCCACATTCCTCATCAAATATATAGTGGTTAAGGGCGTAATACCGGCTCCTACTGATGAGTCGCCAGTAAGCTCGAAACGAATGTGCACGAGATTATACTTTCCGCTCATGCTGTCTTTGTTTTATGCCTTCTGGTCATAACTGAACTAATTTGTTACTAGGTGCGCAACACCTAATACGTAATTGCATAAATCACATAATTCTTTGAGTAATTTCCTCATTTTCATGTTTAATCCTTTTCAGGTCTATGTGCACTCGTATTTTCACCATGCTTTGTATGCCGAATGATGCAGGATCACGGCGAATCAGGATGTTTTGGTTTCTGTTGTCCTGGAGCAGCTTTAATGCTAAACATCAAACATCGTGCAATGTATAACATTCGGGTAAGCTTCTGCACTAATAAGGAATATCTCTTACAGCCTCATATTTTAAATCATGAAGTGATTTAAATTTATACCCCGTAAACTTATATTAAGCTGCATGAAATAATAATGTTTTGTAGTTTGTTAATCTTGCAGTCATCCTTATTGACAGACTACTAAGTGGTATCCACGAGTACAGCGTGATGATATTTAACCCATGAGCACTAACTTTTTTCGATCTAAGTTTCATAAAATTTTCGGCATGCGTATAATTGTTACAGCTACTTTCAACAGAAATGAGAAAAAACCTGTGCATTTGTGATCAGCAGTATATAGAACCTATATTTCAGTGGCTATTCTTAAGGCCACGGACGCACCGAAGACTCTCTTTACGTCTACTGTGATTAATAATGCAGGGCGCCTGCAGAAGCACAACATTGAAGCGGCGTGAGGTTCAAGAAGGGGAAGAAGAAAGCAGTCCAGCCTAAGGAAGTATTAATAAACAAAGAATTACTATTTTATTTGTTTAACTAAGAAGCGTAACCAGGTGGCTGAACCTGAATCTCTGCTAGTGTTTGAAGTAAATTCGACCAGTTATATCCGGCTTTCGTTGGAATTTATTCCTATGTTTTCACCATTGGGTATTGGAAAGCCAAAGTTGCTGTTCGACATCTTTGAAACCTCTGTGCAGTGGCTAGATTTCTGGCTAGACGCAAGAATTCTTCTGTGTGACGGTTCAAGAATTGATCGATCATTCGTTGTTAGTCAAATTGGAATTGCCGGTAGGCATCAAGCATCTAGAATTTAAACGCCGATTATCGGATCACTTCCGTGACAGACCTCAAGAAATGTGTGCCTAATTATACAGAAAATATTTCCGGATGGTCTTTCTCTTCATGCTATGGAACGAATTATGCGGTAGTTGTCCCAGCTAAAAGATTCTTAGAGTTTCGAATAGTATAAAATACCATTTCATAAAAGAACAACAATTGCAACCTCGGTTTCAGTTGATTCCGTCCAAATTCGTATAATGTATATTACATTAAAATTCTGTATAGATACAAAGGGGTCCTGGGTCAATCAGTTTCTGTAGTTAGATGTATGACTTTAAATTAAAAAATACAGTCTTCCAACGGTTATTTTGTGCCTACAAAAAGTATACAGTTGCAACGGTTTATTTGCATGATGAATTTCTACAGACCACATATCGCAGGGATGGCGGTCATTCAGCATCCATTTTTCAATCTACCTCGTAATAAAATAGCGTCACAGTGGACGATAGAGTAACAATCAGTGTTTGTTAAATGTAAGCGGAAATTGATAAACGTTACTATTTTACTCTCCCTGTAGGACGCATGTCATATGCGACAGACGCCTCAGATGTCGTATAGGAGAAGTATTAAAAGTTGCAAGACGCGCAGAACATACTGAAATTCTAACTCACACGACAGCGGAGCAAAACTAGGCTGCTGTCGATAAACTTGTGGCGATACAAGGGGCCTACGAAAGTTGAGATATTTTATCATCGATGGACATGTTGTAGTCGATCACCGATATTAGTGTATTGGCGGCCACTAGGTATTGAAAAAAAGAGTACAGCGGCCAGGTATCCCGAATGCTGCGCAACTTGAATGTAAGTGACTTCAACTGTTTCTGCTATTCTAAAATCTGCCCACCTTGTTTCTTACGCCAGTCTAGTGCAGGATGAGAGACGAGAGCTCTACTGGGCAGTCGAATTGAGGGCCAACGAAGTTGGTGGAGCCTGGTTTGTTTTTCTAACGAGGGGCAATTGTTGGCAAATCCAAAAACACTTCTACGGATGTCAACATTGGTTATCACATGTTGGTAACCAACATGTGATATGCTTCTCAAAAAACGATGGTCAAATGCCTTTAATCGTCTAAAATCATCAACTATAAGAGGTCAAGTTTCACTGAGGTATAGTAAAACTGCGCATACAGATGCATTGTAAACACGACCTTTGGGGCAGAGTGAAATACTCGCATTTATCCACAAATTCGAAAAGCTACTCTAGCTTTCGCAATTTTCATTCTCACCTCGTCAGACATATTGTTTAAGTTGTTGATAGAGCTCCCAAGATATGTCAAATATGTCTAGATCTTCACTCTGCAATCGCAGAATTGGAGTGAGTGGTGGGTGATCCTGTTAAAGTATCTTACATTTAGAGGGTGCGAATTTTATAACGAGAGACGGTACGACGTCTGCTAATCTATTCAAGGTGGTCTGTGCAGCATCTCGATTGGCGAATAATAGTACGACATCGTCTGCATATTCAAGATCGACTAGTTTACAGCCTGGAAGAACTTTAACACCTGAACTCTGAATATGTGGAAGAGTGATGTTCATAATAGCATCGATTACAAAATTAAACAAAATCGCGGAAAATGGACAGCTTTGACGCATACCACTGCTGGTTGTAATGTTGTGTTTTAATTCCTTGTAGACATTAACACGACCGGAAGTATTTGTGTAGAAAACGCGTAGAATATTAACAAATTTTATGGACACACCACTTTTCGACAGAATAATAAATAAAAATTTGAGATCCACCGAGGAAAATGTACCCTTGAAGTCTAGAAAGACGACTATTGTGAGACGGTGATATAAATGTCGCTTGCATTAACGTAAAATTTTTATCTGTATAACCTCGTCCTGAGCGGAATCCGGCCTATTCTGCTCTGGTGTGTGATTCACGTGTTGCTCAGGAAAATTGATTTTTGATATGTTCAGCCCACCCATTAAGACGACTTATTTTATCGGTTATTAAATGGTTGTTACCATCATTTATAGTTTCGCTAACTTTTAATTTTCTCGGACCTGTTGTGCGAATAAGTTGGAACAAACAGCGACTATTACCTGGCGCGGACATTTCAATTTCTTCAACCTTTCTGATCCGAAAGAATACGCGATCGACTTTTAGTCTGCGCTTAAGTTGGCTTTTTATATTGAGACGAGCCAAATGGAATTGGGCGCCTCCTTTCGAGTATCTACTTAGATTTTATAGAAAGCCAATGATTAATTATAAGGGGGCTTTCAATGCCACATGCAGTAGTAACTGAATTGTGAATAGTGGAACTTATTTTGGACCAAGGTAAATTCTAATTTTCACCATAAGATCAGTTATCTTTGACTTTAGAATATTTTCAAATTTTTGTCTGAAGGATAGTTTATGGAGTTTGCTTATATCTATTTGTGGTTTATTATAATTTATTTTCTCGGAAAATTTTAGTACAAATCTACAACCTACAAGTGCATAGTCAAAGTTGACATAAATGTATAAAAAATAATGACAAACCTGGATGCAAACACGTCATCTATAACTAATCGCTATATGATCTATTTGAGTCAACCGTTGTTCGGTAGCAGGACGACGTCATGTGGCGAAACGTCTAATAATATATCCGAAGTTTGTATTAAGTCGCCCATTCCTAGTGCAGATGGTTTGTATTCAGAGTTTTCATTCTCTTAGATAGTCTGCCGCCCTTCGCGTCTGGCACGCTTCCTCTTACTCTGCACTACACATTTAACAATAAAATTTACTTCGCAGTTAGACCAAACTTGAGGCTTGACATGAAACAGGATGATGGCTGTGTCCTTTTTATACACGGCAAAGTTCATGCTACCATTCCCGTGCTGACTAGCTTGAGCCCGCCGGTCATCAGGACGGATTTTCTATGGCTTCGGGCTAGATACATGCGATATACTAGATTACAGTTAAATACTGTTTGTTGCGAAGAACTAATACATATGCAAGTATGTATTAGGTGTTGCGAACCTAGTAAAAAATTGTACCGTCCTATTATTCCACATTCTTCGACCAAATATATAGTGGTTAAAGGGCGTAATACCAGCTCCTACTGATGAGTCGCCAGTAAGCACGAAACGAATGTGCATGAGATTATAAATTCCGTTCATGCTGCCTTTAGTTTATCCTTCTGGTCACAACTGAACTAATTTGTTACTAGGTTCGCAACACCTAATACATACTTGCAGATATACTAGATTGTCAGCTAGGAAAACGGAGCCATGTGCAGGTTTGTCATATATAGTTACATGATGCGCACTTTGTGTTGCATGACTACAAATCGTAGTGTCTCGCTACGTCTTTGTGCACAAACTCCTATGTTAATTGATACTTGAGTTATATTTTGAAATGTAGAATAATAGGCTTCGACACCTGTGCCTTATCCATGTATGTCCGACACGGTTGCATAATGCTGACTGGATGTTGTAATTCTGTAGATGGTTGTCTCTACTACTTTGAGTGTGTCGTCTTATTACGACTGATACTTGTATTGCACTGGATATTGCTGATTTGTAGGCTTTGGCACCTGTGCCTAGGACATTTATGTTCACAGTGGGTGCATTATGCACAAAATAAGGTGCAGGAGCGTGAATCATAATGCTTATCTGCGGACTGTGAGTACGACCTCTTCTCATCTTTGTTTATTGTTGATTTATAGAATTGTAGACTTGGGACACAGCCATGTATGTCCGATATAGGTATATGATGTCCATTTGGTTTTCCAGGTCTGCAATAGATAGTATTTTATAGACACTTAGAGCACGATATCTTCTGGCCATATATACTTGAGGAACATTCGATAATGTTGGATTAGAGGCTTCAACACCTGGAATTTAGGCAGATTTGTCGGACATCTTTATATAATGCGCATTTGGTGTTACAAGTCTGCAAATTGCTGTTTCTCTCTACATCTTTGAGCACGATTTATTTTGACCATTGATACATTCGTTAGCATTCTAAAGTAGATTTGTAGGCTTCGTTACCTTTACCTTGGCCATTGATTCCATTGCATTGAATGTTGCTGGTCTGCGAATCTTCTTGTCTTCCCGGACCTTTGAGCACGATGTTTTTGCATCTATGAAACATGCGTTACACTTCTATTCGTAGTTATGCAGGATTCTATATGGCCACCTTTGTCCTGTCTGTCTGATATGTGCGTATGATGTGAATTAGTTGTTGCAGATCTACAAACCATAATTTCCACACATTTGTGATATGACATCCTGTGACCACTGATACCTGGGTTACATTCGATATTGTAAATTTGTATGCTTCAAAACGTTAAAAATAGCCTAGTTTTTGTGATATGTATGCATGATGTGCTCTAGTTGTTGCAGGTCTGCAGGTCTGTATATATATATATATATATATATATATATATATATATATACGCGTGTGGGTATGTGTGAACAATACATAATGAGGGCATTGAGAATCAGAAAAATCAAAAATGTATCACTCCAGTTATAATTTTCATGAGTGTTAGTCTGAATTATAAAATTATTTTCAATTTGTAATAGTACTCACTTATTCAGAGAAGTGGATTAGGACAGCTTTTATCCCAGATATTTAAACAATTGTTAGAATGAAATGATTTTTTTTCATTTTTCACTGGTGTTTTACCTAAAATCAATAATTAGTTGCATTATAAAAAATAGAAATTATGGTCAAAGTTTATATATTAATTTGAATTCCTTAGTTTGTCATTCATTTCAAATGAAAAAAAATATTCTGGTCAATCAGTGACCACGTGGATTTGAACCTCTGCATACGAACAATTTTATAACAATATGATTAATGAAAGCGCGTACATGAGGGACGAAAGCCATGTTTCGATTTCAACTTAACTAGACTGACAGATACAATTGCCGAGGTGTGCGAAATTGTTATTTTCATTTTTATAAAATGTACCAAGGTTTCAGTTTATATATATATATATATATATATATATATATATATATATATATAGCTGCATGTGCTTGTGTGTATATTAAACGAAAATCTGATAAAATCACATACAAATGGTAGAATTATTTTTTTCAATAATAATTTCAATAGACTTTGTAATACTATTTATAAAGATTTTTCTGCTACTAATATACGAGTAGAATGCTACTACTGCTGATAATACTACTAATGAGGCTGCTAGTATCATTGATGTTAGCAACAAGAAAATAATGAAAATGTACCACATCGAAAGCTTATTTGCAACATTTGTACATTTTAACTTGTATCTGTTACCTACTGAGAATGGACTTTGATAAATATACTCTGGAATGCTAAACTGAAATTCGATCGAATAAAGCAAATACAACAGCCAAACTTTAAAAAAAAGCAAACATAAAGTGTTGCCATAGTGAGTAGCTGTGTTTTCTGCACAAACCAACTATAGTTATCGAATGTGTGCTCAACTAAAATGACGAAAGATTTGCAATATTTATTCTTTGAAATGGAAGAAACATTCTACTTTCGGCTAAATACGTGGTTTGAACAATTTATTTTATCGAATCTCCATCATTCAGGGTGTAAGGAGTTCGATTTCTCTATTCCGTATCGACTTGGCCGAGCTAGTAGAATTCATTATATTGCTGTTATTGCAGTTTTAATTTCCTCATTATGTATTCGTGTTCAGGTATAAAATTATCCAAGAAGTCCAATTTTGCTTTCCATATATATGCGATGCGGTTTGATCCTCGCTAGTCAGTTTGCTGACGTAATCTGATGATGGTCATGGAAGGTCGAAACACGTCAGTGCGTTGCGACTGGCGGTAGTTTTGTTATGTTGTTCGACGACTGTTTAAATACAATGGGATTGATGTTTACTTCAAGCTCGCAAACTTGATTTAAGGTATTAAAAACTGTTAGATGCTGTTTGTGGCGGTAAATGAATATATATGCAATTGTGTATCAGGTGTTGCGCAACCAGTAACAAATTAGTTAAAATGTGACTGGAAGGATAAGACAAAGGCAGAAAGAACGGAGCGTATAATCTCGTGCACATTGGTTCCGTGCTTACTGGCGACTCATAAATAGGGGTCGGTATTACTTTCTGTACCCACTATAAATTTGAGTGAGAAATGTAGGAAAATAGGATCGTACAGTCTCCTGTACGAATGTGTAAAACTGTAGTAGTGTAGCTAACATCATATAAAGTTTTCAACAATGCGACGTTAAGGCCATCTCACAATTTTTAAATGTAAATGGTATCAACTGAATGGCTATTCTGTATAAATTAGCTGAATTCACAGCTATTTAGATGTGGTTATAGTTATTTACAGATAAACAGAATATTTAAGCATTTCCGTAAGAGTGCTAAATTATTATGCAGATTAATTTAGCCAATGATCAGCATCGTTATAACCTTCATTGTTAAAAATGCATATAATCAACTGAATCATTTTAGAACCAGAACTTTGCGAAATAAATAATGGTCACAATGGATGTAACATCTCTATTTGCAAGGAATGCATTACAAAGGACAACGGTGATCCTCTGCGACTTAATTTGAAAAGAAATATGCGGATAGTTCGATTTGTTTGAAGAACACAAATAAAGCTTTATTGACCTGCATAGATGTTCAGTTTCCGTTTAATAGTCATAATTTCCTTCAGTTCAAAGTTATTGCCTTGAGAAGTCAAATGGCGCGGATCTTAGCGGATGTGAACATGAACTGTTTAGAACAAGTGGACCTACAGAATATAGTTAAAAATTGAATGCTGAATATAAAATAAGTACAAAAGCTGTAAATCATGGGGATTTGTTAGAACAGACTAAAAAAGCCGTTCCAGATATCTAATTCACACTGGAGGAAGAAAAATCGAGCATGCTTTCTTTTCTGGACATCCAACTTATTCAAGCGAAAGATGGCAGCTTGGCAAAGTCGATATATCGAATGTTCATTTACACAGAACAATACACTGATTGCACCAGCAGCTTCCTAAAATGATGAAAGAAGAACCACGTAAATTATTTAACTAATCGAGTTAGGCGGATATGCACCTTGTGCGAGGTCGAGGAAAAGTTAGAGCCCTTGAGGAAGGTTTTGCAAATTTCCACCTATCCGGATAATTTCATTGACATACATTCGAAAAAACGCCTGATTTGTATAACAGTAGACTAACTAAACAACCTGCCTGAATCTAGCCTTCTGAGGAGATGTTACAGCAGCACTAATGACTAGAAGAATAATCTGAATCTTAAGAACACTTTCTAATTTTTAAGATATTTTTTTCACATTTAGTACGCAGAATTTAGTGTTTGCGAAATACAAATATCAGCTGCCCTATTCCTTTAAAAATCTTATATATGTTTGTCGGAATAAAATAGGCATTATCTAAGTCAAAAAATGCATTTCGTATATATGTAAATGTTCACTAGTTCAGTTGTGACCTGAAGGATAAACCAAAGTCAGCATGAACGGAAAGTATAATCTCATGGACATTCGTTTCGTACTTACTGGCGACTCATCAGTAGGAGCCGGTATTACGCCCTTTAACCACTATATATTTGGGTGAAGGATGTGGGATAATAGGACAGTACAATCTCTTAGACGAATGTGTAAACCTAAAATAGTGAAGCTAACAACAGTCTACGACAATTTTAATTCAACGCTAACTCACACAATATATATATATATATATATATATATATATATATATATATATATATATATATATATATATATATAATATATATACCTAGTCTGCAAAGGATACTTACACTATGGCTATTGTGTTAGTAACCGATACCAACATAATTGTACCGAAAGGGTACATAGTACTAACACTATGGTTTCCGAGTCGGAACATGGTACCAACATGATGGATATCAATTTATGCTATAGTTCACCGAAATTGGTCACAACAGCCAAAAATTACAACAAAAACTAATTGCTGACTTCTAGGTTCGGCGTCTCAGGTTGGAATCACACTTGTCGGCGTTGCTTCTATTGATAGGTTGCTTAATAAGCAGGACATATTGGGATAGTTAACTGACTGACATATAAAATAAATACATGATTTTAGAGTCCTGTGTATAGCCGACGTTTAACTGATTAAATTATTTTTTTAAATGATGATAACTTCCTATTATACGTATGTAAATCATTATAAATTGGTAAAATGACAGATTTCTTGATTACCATATCTGCGTATTTACTTATGCAGTACTGATTCCAGTTGTTCTGTTAGTACAAACTATATCGGCTGCCGTTATCAGCCGTCTTCTGCAATTGATCCATAATCACCAGTTTTGCAAAACATACTAATTAAGCAAGCGCGATATTTCCTCTGGCCATATCATTTATACTTCAGATTGACCTTTTACTATATAGTTGCGTGTCACGTTTGTGCATATCCATTTCGTCGACAGGTGGAAAATTATTTTTCAACAAAGTTGAACCAATGCGTCAGTATTCCTTACTTGTCCACTTAAATTAGCTCTAATTTTAGCAAAATAATAGGGTGAGGTTAAGCATTTCACTCTTAACCATTTTATATCTCTATTAAACAATTCGTCGATATAAAGGTGACCAGATGTTTCTTACGAATTCAGTTTTAATTCTTGTCCGATCGAAGTAGTGACGGTTTTAGCGAAATCACCGAATAAACATAAAAGAAAATCTTGGACGATGTTGTGAAAAATTTGTCAAATCACTCAGGATTTGTGCAATATGTCGTAACCAAAACGGAAACTAAGTTTAGCTTACGTGAACTGATCTATTCAACTAATTAGTATGAATTCAAAGAAATCTATTAAAAGCTCATAATTGAACCCACATAAAAGTAATGCAATTTATTTATGACACAAGCATTTTTTCATGATTTAGAAATGGAGTATCAGGTGAGACGTTGTTTATCTAAATAAATACATGTTGTCATCATCATCTGAGCGATCAATTATTGCCTGGTATGAAGTAATGTAATTAAGCAATCATTAATTATGCAAGCGATGGTAACAGCTATTTAAATTAAGGTTGCGAGGTTGATATAAACTAAGCATTGTATAATGTAGAATAAGCAAGTAAACCAGTAGATGGAGTTCGTCCTCATTGGGGACACTTGAAATACTTAGCAAAATTTTCCGTGGATAGGGCTTAAATGGGGGCATATTTATTACGGAATCTATGACTATTCATTGCTGTTCCTTGCCACACACTACCCAAAGTTTCCAGTTATTTACAAGCTTATGTTTTTTGTTAATCGTTCCTTCAGGTGTAGCCTATACAACATCACTTAAGAGCGAAAGTAGCATATAGCCAACTAAAGCTCGCATTATAGAACACACACAAGGCTATCTAGGGGAGTGATATTGATTTGTAGATTTATACAATTAAAATATCATTGATTGCGCAGGTGATGTAAAAAATAATTTAAATCAAGTTTATGAGCTTGATATAAATTCCAATCCCATTATATTTTCATTTTTAAGTATAAGCTAAGCATCTTATAGGTTTTTCCAATGCCGCGTTTTGCGTACGCGGGTAGTAGCTTTGCACGGACAGTTTCACAAAGATCCGATTGATCACAATTTCCATTTTCGTTTTGTCTTCGATCGGGCTGAGTTTGTATTCGTCCCAATGCAAATGCGGTTCTATCACATCTTTGTTTACTGGCATCGCATTTCCATTGGGACGAATACAAACTCAGTCCGATCGAAGACAAAACAAAATAGCAGCAAATCGGAATAGGACCTGATCAAGCTAAAGCTTCGAACGATCGACATCAGCCGGTTCATCTCCTTATTGGTCATTGCATTATACAATTTAAAGTGTTGTAGTTGTATGTGAATTGTTGCGAAGAGCTGAACCAATAAACTTGCATATGTTTGACTTGTTATACCTAGTAATATGTTGGTTAATTTATATGCAGAACGATGTACCAATGTTGACAAGAACAAAACATTGATCGGTCATTTATTTTGCGCAATACTCAGTAAGACAGGCAGTTGGCGTTGAACATGGTACTTTTAAGTCATGAACTAGCACAAAAAATGTATGTTTATGAGACAGTATGCAATCGTTTAATTTGAATGGTGGATAAAGGAGATGCGACCAATGTTTTGAATTCATAAATAGAATGTTAAATAGATATTAGTTAAGTAGTTTTGACATAAGGAGCCAAACGTATAAAGGTTTGTTTTTATCTAATGAATTTTAGAAAGTAGAAGTTATTTTTACATTAAACTTTGAAGAATTATTATTAATAACCCTCCTATATCCCTCCTCCTCCTCCTCCTCCTCCTCCTACTACTACTACTACTACTACTACTACTACTACTACTACTACTACTACTACTACTACTACTACTACTACTACTACTACTACTACTACTACTAATACTACTACTACTACTACTACTACCACTTTTAATTCTACTACTGCTACTATTAATATAAATAATAATAATAATAACAATACCAATAATAATAATAATATAAATAAAGTTATTATTCATAATGATAATAATAGTAATACTAGTAATAAAAGTTAATAATTACAGTATTTGATAAAAGTGATGTTTGGCAGTTCCTTTGAAGCTTAAATTAAAATTATAATTTTTCTTCTATTTACGCTCTATAGGGCAGCATTGCGGACGATGCATGCTTGTATGCGTGTTGCGGCTCCTTAGCTGCCTGTCGCCTCCGACGCGACATGGACTTTGTGCACCAACGATAATTTGGATGCATCACATAGTATCATGTGTGGGCCAAGATCGAGGGTGGGCAATGATGACATCACTTGTGAGATTTAATCATTGAAGAAAACACTCACGCGGACATAATCACACACACGCCTATATATATATATATATATATATATATATATATATATATATATATATATATGTTTAAGTATGGATAGGATATATTTTTTCGCGAACTACATTAACCGACGCAAAAACTGATAAAATTCGATTTTTATTTAATAGCACATTTTGGTTGTTTGGTATCAGTAAATGTAAGACGAGAAATATGATTATAATATTTGTATTTGTTAGTACGTTAATCTTCAACCGGTTTTAGTATAAATTTAAGTATAAAAACACGCATATATGCATATATTTATTTATATATTCAATTTTTGAATAGTTTGGACTGAGAGTTATATTATTTTTGATAATCATCTGATAAATTAACTTACATTTAAATTGTTATTTTTGAGTTGATGATCCAGTGTGTAATAAAGGTGAATTTTTAGTTCGCTGAAAAAGATTTTCATTGTAAAACTTCGTAAAAGTATGTAATATTTACTTTTGTTCCGCGCCTTGACAAATATGGCTTTACCTTGAGCTGATTTTCATTCATCAGATTCTTACTACCTCCATTTTTCTGTCTTCGTCGCCTCGACTGAGAGCTAGCCCACTCATGCAGCCTGCCACAATAAGTTCCGTTCGCCAGACTTGCACGCTCTCTAGCACTTACTTAATATTTTAGTCTAACCCAGGCATGTATTTTATAATTTTTGAACTCTTTTTTTAATTTTGTTATGATTTTTATTTCATTATTTTACCGTGCTTTTTGTGTCCGAATTTGCAGCTGTCAGTTTGTAAGACTCACGTTGATTAACGAAGATAAAATGGTTTGTAGTCGTTTAGTATTTCCGTGCAATTTTTTTTAATTTGACACGTTTCATTTAAGGTATATCACCAAATTACACATTTTGCTGTTAGTGAAATTTGCATTTAAACTTTTGTTACTCGAGGAGCGTGGCTCCAATTAATTTAATATACTTAACTATAACTTATACTTTTAAAAGCGTCATTTATAACTCAACTGGCATTTAATAGTTTTTTTTTAATTTAAATTTACGCGACCCAGAGATTAAGAAGCGAATTATTTTACGGTATTTGACAAAAAATCATTTTTACGCATTCTGTGAGCATTTATTTTTGTGAAAACTTTTGAAAAGTTGCCTTATATATGGCATAGTTTTAATGTTTATTTGCATCTCCTAATTGGCTTTACGCCATGCCCGATTATATTTGTTTCATTTAAAATTTTGTTAATAAATAAATATTAAATCTAACTACCTTTTCATTTCGAATTTCCGTTGCTCGTTATGGCAATTATTCAAGAAGTTCTGCCGTGAATGCGCAGATATAGTTGAAAAGCTGCTGGATCACGTGTAAACTGTCAAATCACTTGGGCAACGAATTCACATTCATTATTGTAAGGTGCATTGAATAGAGGATATTTCAATAAATGCTGGATCTTTGGCAGTCCTGGCTAGTGCATTTCAGATAGGTTCATGAGTGTTGTGAAATAAACAATGTGCTATGCCGTTGCCGCATTTGTTTTATGCTTTCTCAGCAGAAAATGGCAGTGCGCCGTTGACAGTGTAAACTGACAGTGCTAAACGTACAATTAATCAATAATTGATTGCGCGAGTGGTGGTAGCAATTCTTTAAATCAAGTTTGCAAGCTCTAAGTAAACACCAATCCCATTGTATTTAACCAGTCGTTAAACAGCATAACAAAACTACCGCCAGTCGCAACGCACTGACGCGTTTCAACCTTGTATGATGATCATCAGAGTACGACGTCAAACTGACTAGCGAGGATCAAACCGCATATATTCTATGATTCAATATTTAGTGTATACTTTTTACTTCTTTTTACTTTACTGCGGCTGACTCCTTTTAGAGGATAAGCCGGCTCCATGGAGTTTCTTGGGAATTTGGTACAAGTGGTGTCCCCTTTACCACTCGGCTTTTTGATCGAGGACGCACCTCTAGCCTTTGCACATCCAAGCGCAGTCTGCAAGGCAGCAGTAAATTGCATGGTTGCCGGTGGCTGTTGAGAGCTCATTCGCCATTCGCAAGTACGGGACTATCCAGGAGTCCATGTAATCCTGTGGCTGTTGAACCCCCTTTGTAGCGGGAACACACGCCGAGTCATGGTGCCGTCGTCGGGCTCATGTGGTATTTTATAGGAGATCCGATTGCCGGTCGGAAATCCACCACGCCCTGGTGACACCTGTGTGGCATTCAATTATACACATATAATTATCAATATAAACTAAGCATTGTATAATGTAGAAAATGCTGTATAGGTTCATTTCAAGATCGCAAATTCGATTTAAATTAGTATCACCATCCGCGCAACCAGCTAGCCTGGATTATTTTATATATTGACGGATGTGTATTGGCTTGTTGGAAATTTTGGCCTAATGAAATGCGATAAATTCTCCGCCAGAATGAAAGCCTAACCAAATTAATTTAATTAGTATACGTGTGAAAATTGTGTGTAGCATTCGGTATTCAACTGTTGGAGTCACAGACTTCGTAGTAGTATGCCCAGTTTCGAGTCCAGTCTAAGGAAAATTATGGGCAAATCCTGAAGAGTTTGTCAATAATGTCGAAACCGGGCTACTGACTGAATGGCTTTTACTAAAATATGCAATGCTTAATTTATCCCGATATTTGTATGTATAATACGAATGGTTTTTTCATAAAAATCGCAATCTTGAGTTAAGTACTTTGTGTACTGCTTCCACTGTATGATGTAGAAGTTCCAATCTTTTAACGTGTGCACATAAACGTATAGTTTTAGTTTTTTTTCTTGCCTGGTTCCACCCATCTACATTGGATTATCATTCTCATATAGAGTATCATACATTTTTGCTATTTATCAAGGTTTAAATTTCTGATGTTGATTAGAATTTTTAGTGTCTTGGATAATGGATTGTTTTAAAATAGTTTTTATAGTTTATTTTGAAGCCACACAGTTTTTCTTCTGGATTAGTTTGTAATCCGATAGTACCATGAACCTATGATCCTCCATTTTCCAATTTGACTTACCATAAATACATTTGTAATTACATTTACCTATGATGTTCATTATCGTTACTTTTATTAACTAAATAGCGTACTCATTAGCCCTGAAGATTTATCCTAGTCTACTTAATATAATCTCTCTTTCTTTTATGTTTGGATTTAATTTGACGTCTAGAAATGGTAATTCAAAACGTGATTCCTTTTCAAGCCTAAATATGAAAACATTCATTTGTTTGTCTAATTGTAAGAAATTTGTCTTGTCACCCACTCCATGAGAACTTTGCATAGAGTTAAGAATTTAAAGATGTCATGTCTAAGAATTTTATCACATTGTTATGCATGACGTTATGTTATATTGGAACTGACTAATTTGCCTACAAAAGTCCTCCTTATATATAAAATAAATAGAAGTTATTCACGTGTTAATCCTCTCAATAAAACCTCTGGTCGAAAGTTTACTGGCTTGTAATAATAATGGGTAATGGACTAGAAAACGCCGATGATATTCCAGCGATTTTGATACTGGTCTATTAGTGTGCATTAATACAACATCTAAACTTCCAAAACTATCAGTTTCGCATAGATACAATTGATCACCATTTCCAGGTACGCATCTGTTTTGCCTTCGATCAGGCTGGGTGCGTATTCGTCCCTTTGTTCCGAAGGCTTCAACATCGTTCATAATATCCACTGGAAATGAGATGCGATCTAACCCCCGTTGACTTGCAACTTTCTGGAGCCTACTTACCGGCTCCATCATCAGGCCACTGTACACAGCACAATACTTGCCACTAGTTTCTTCATACTATCTCTTCGGTTCCCTCTTTATTTGGTCTTGACTTAAGTGTCGCTCTGGCATTCACTCGTTTTCTATCAATGCAAGTTGCTGTCTTTGGTTTATCCTTTATGTCATATTTGAACTAATTTGTTACTGGGTGCGAAATACCTCATACGCAATTGCATATACAATAGTTACCCGCTTATAAAACAGTATTTGACATTCAAGTTTGTTTAACAATAATTGATTGCGCGGGTGGTGGTAACAATTCTTTAAATCAAGTTTGTGAGCTTGAAGTAAACATCAATCCCATTGTATTTAATCAGTCTTCGAACAACATAACAAAACTACCGCCAGCCGCAACGCACTGAGGCGTTTCGACCTTCCTTGATCATCATCAGAGTACGCCGGCAAACTGACTATCAAGGATCAAACCGCATTGAATATATATGGAAATCAATGTTAGATATGCGGCTCTCACCTCTAGCAGTCTCGCATACATTGAACTTGACTGGAAATGTCGGCTGCACAATTTTTATGCAGTCACGAACATTAACTGTTTGTAGATTTTGCCACATATACATAAATAGGCAACAATAATTGATTGAGTTTGTCGTTTTATCAGTTTTGAATTTTAACTTTAATTACATTGACATCGTAACAGTAAATCTATAAGAAACATTTTCGATACTTCCACTCTCCCATACAACATTCTGTACACGAGATGATATTATGTATACCGGGAATTTGATTTAGCTGCTATTATTCTGAGGTAAAGATTGGTCTGTCAGTTACAGTATATTTGTATATATACATATATTTTCATATAAATATATATATATATATATATATATATATATATATATATATATATATATATATGGATGTTGCGTGAGTGCTTTCATGTACTCTATGCATATGCAGATATTGAGTTTAGTTACTGAGACAAATTCTTTGTTTAGAACCATTAGTGAATCAAAAACTAACTAAAATATAAATAGAACTGTTTCGGAACGAGGTTACCACATTTGCTTAAATCTGCTATTGTGAGTATTGTGCTGTGTGTAGTGGCCTGATGATGGAGCCGGAAATTAGGCTCAACAACGTTGCCAGTGAACGAAGATTAGATTGCATCTCATTTCCAGAGGTTAGTTTGAACGACGTTGAGCCCTTTGGAAGAAAGGAACGAATACGCACACATAAAATTTCAAAGGATATTACCAAGCAATCGTTTTCATTTAATTATCATTTATTATCAATCTCAGTCAAATTATGGGAATTCGTCAATGTGTGATCTAAGAAGAATGAGTAGATTTTTCAAACTAAGACAGAGAAACTTAGATAATTTGTATGTTGGGAGTGCTGGACAATAAACAATAATTTAGAGTATCCGCGGTTTTCTTTCGTGGGTGGTAGGTTTGCACTATCTGTTATGCATAGATCCGATTGATCCCAATTTCCAGGTTCGCATTCAGTTCATCTTCGTGGTGGCTTAAATCTGTTATTCAGAATAATTCTCAAACGTTTGCCTGTTTTATGCACATTTAAGTCAGCAAACCTTATGTATGTAACTTTATTAACTTATTAGTAGGGTATATCATTGCCTTGTATCCTACAGATGAGTCGCCAGTAAGCACGAAACGAATGTGCATGAGATTATACTCTCGGTTCATGCTGTCTTTGGTTTATCCTTCTGGTCACAACTGAACTAATTTGTTACAAGGTTCGCCACTCCTAATACATACTTGCATATCTATTAGTTCTCCGTAAAAAACGGTATTTAATTGCCCTGTATAGTTGGTCATGAATATTATGAATAAACCCAGACAGACTCATCAGAACCCATGCTTCTTCCCGTTCTGCTTTCAAGCACATAACCTAATAAAGATGACTCCTAAGAATTCGAAGTAAAAATGAGGTCATTGGACGTCAAACCTTGTTTCGCAAAACAATTTCGAATGTTAAAAAATCTGACTATCCTCGTCCAAATTTAACCTATACAAATATATAGGAAATACAATTTAACAATAATTGATTGCCTATATATGTATATGTGGCGAAAGCTGCAAACAGTTTATGTTCGTGACTACATAGAAATTGTGCAGCCGACATTTACAGTCAAGTTCAATGTATGTGAGACTGCTAGAAGTGAGAGCCGCATATCTAAATTTGATTTCCATATATATTCAATGCGGTTTGATCCTCGATAGTCAGTTTGCCGTCGTACTCTGATGATGATCATGGAAGGTCGAAACGCGTCAGTGCGTTGCGGTTGGCGGTAGTTTTGTTATGTTATTCGACGACTGGTTAAATACAATGGGATTGGTGTTTACTTCAAGATCGCAAACTTGATATAAAGAAATGTTACCACCACCCGCGGAATCAAATATTGTTAAATTTTATGTGTTCTCGTTTGTTCTGGATTGAGGAGAAATCAATTACTGTACGTGTACACTTATCCCAGTGAAATTACAGCGATTTAGCAACATCTGACTATTCACTGGATAAGCGTATGACAAGTCTGTAGGTTTGTGTGTATGTGCGTGAGCGTTTACTTAAGACTGAGAACTAATCTGTTACATGTAATTACAGGCACGTGTAACAGTCATTCAAGTGAAACTAAAATGATAACTGTCATTTCCTAAAGGAACACGTCAGACCTATTGTTACACGTACTTTCGTAAATGAAGTAATTACGGGTGACATTCCCGTGAGGAGGGGGCACGAAACTATGAATTCAGTAAATAATTAAGGGTTAGAAAAATTACATTAGAAACGGATAAAGTGTTTCAATAGTGTAGAAAGTTAAATTAAAAGGTTCGTAAAAGAAATTGAAAAATTGCCTCATAAAGAAAGATACTAGTAATAGTGAAAAGAAAATTTGCCTATATTAAAACAACTTAGTGGGTGATGTGCTTTCCATTGAAAAAGATATCCGTACCAGGATATCGAAATATATGGCGAAATCATGAAGACAGTGGATTCAAACAATTCGGTACGCAAGTATGTATTAGGTGTTGCGAACCTAGTAACAAATTAGTTCAGTTGTGACCAGAAGGATAAACAAAAGGCAGCATGAACGGAAAGTATAATCTCATGCACATTCGTTTCGTGCTTACTGGCGACTCATCAGTAGGAGCCGGTATTACGCCCTTTAATCTCTATATATTTGGGTGAGGAATGTGGGATAATAGGACGGTACAACCTCCTAGACGAATGTGTAAACTTGCAATAGTGAAGCTAACATCATATAAAGTCTTCAACAATGCGACTTCGACGCTAACTCACACTATATAATATATATACCTAGTCTGTAAAGGATAGTAACACTATGGCTATTGTGTCAATAACCGATACCAGCATTATAGAATCAAAAAGGTACATGGTACTAAAATGATGGATACCAATGTATGCAATGGTTCAATGAAATTGAGATTTACAACTATTTCTGAACACCTGTTACTCCAGTAAATCCATATACTCTGGCCATGATTTATATCAATTATCACATTTCGCGGTAAGCATGACGTCATTTAATTCAATATATAATAGTTAAATACTGTTTTTTCCGCGGAGAACTAATTTATATGCAAGTATGCATTAGGTGTTGCGAACCTAGAAACAAATTAGTTCAGTTGAGACCAGAAGTATAAACGAAATACAGCCTGAACGACTCATCAATAGGAGCCGGTATTACGCCCTTTAACCACTATATATTTTGGTGAGGAATGTGGGATAATAGGACGGTACAATCTCTTATGGGATCATAGGACGGTAAATCTCCTATGGGATAATAGGACGGTTCAATCTCCTATGGGATAATAGGATGCTACAATCTCCTATGGGATAATAGAACGGTACAATCTCCTGACTGAGGTACAAATATCTTAAATTTAAGAGATTTGCCAGTAAGTATATATGAAATTTGTAATACATAGTGATTGTAACGGGAACCTAATAAATGTGCAACTGTATATTATTTTTTGCGCACCTACTAAAATATTAGTTCAAATAGGACAGAAGGATAAACCAAAGGCAGCATGAACGGAAAGCATAATCTAGTTCACATTCGTTTCGTGCTTACTGGCGACTCATCAGTAGGAGCTTGTATTAGGCCCTTTAACTACTATATATTTGGATGAGGAATGTGGGAAAATAGGACGATACAATCTCCTTTAGGACAATGCGACATCAAAGCCAAATCACTCTATATAATATACATACCAAGTCTGTAAATAGTACAACACATTGGCTATTGTGTCATTAATTGATACCAAAATTATGGTACCGAAAATGTACATTATTCCGATATGATAAATTTCAATGTATACTAAAGTTCACCGAAATTGAGGATTAAAACTATATCTGAACACCTGTTACTCCAGTAAAGCCATAAACTCTGGCATTGATCGATATCAGTTATCATATTTCGCGGTAATCATAACATCATTCAGTTAAGTATTTAACAGTTAGATACTGTTTTTGGCGGAGAACTTATACATGTGACATTGTGTACTAGGTGTTGCGCACCTGGTAACAATTTAGTTCAAATATATCCATGAGGATAATCCTATTAACCTGATTTTTTTGTAATGACAAACACATGCACACACGCATCCATGTGTTCCACATGTCTTATAGTTAAGAGATCTACTAGTAAGTATATATGAAGTAATTTGAACGAAGTAAATCACTTGATTTAACAATTGTCCCATTTTTTGGTGCGATGAACGTACCGCTGATAAAGGGGTCGAGAACCTGGTCCCGAAATATGATGAATGTGAACGATGGACAAAAATCTTGTCTAGATATGATTGATTGGAACAGGCCAATGGATAGATTCGAAATGTTGCACACATTATGTGAAAATGTGTGTTACATGTCGAGAATGAGATATTCCCGTGTATGGAGTGTGCGTTCGCATCAGTCGCCAAGATTAGTAGTGGCATTCACCTCAACCAATCAAAGAAAACTATTGCCATTTTTTGGGGTTTTAAGGCTTGTAGAAATGTTGATAGTTGCATTCACATTAAAAAATCAAGTCTTTATATTTCAACAAGCACCAGTTATAACCCATTGCCATCTTGTCTGCCTTACAGCCTAACGGTTGTCGACGTACGCCTATCATTTTATTGTGTGTTTCTACGAATGTTGTTCTTATATTCAGAGTCCTTATTGGGTGTACGAGATATAACGTATTTAAAAAGTACAATCAATTTCAGCAGGAAGAAAAAATCGATTACACGGTAATAAAGAAAATACAAAGAATGGCCTTTAATGCACAATATGTAATAAAAATGTAAAATATGTAGCGTGGTTTGTTATTTGTGCACAATAATTTGCGTTTAAGGATTAGCAGTAAGTAAAATGTCCTAAAAATACTCCAAGAAGAGGAGAAAGATAATATCTCTTTTCTGTTAACAAGTTTAAAAAAATTACATTTGAGATTTTTGAAAGTTAGCATGGACTATCTAGTAGTGTTTGGCACAGAGAATTTATCCGAAAACCGCGATTTGTTCTCAGTAATCGTTTTGGCATAGGTTTGCATCGGATAGCCTAGAAACATAGGGCAGACACATGTCTCTTTTTAGGGCCCAGTTAAAGAGCAAAACATTACCTAAAACAAATGAGAGATTGAAGCAGCGAAGGGCTCAACAGATTTCGTGCGACAGCGACTGATCATCAAGAAATAATGACAAATAAAAGAAGTTGTGGAAATTTTCTTTACTGAGGTGGCAATCAACACGCAGACCAAGCCATAATTATTTGTGCTTCATTAATAATAATTGTCACGTTATGTAATAAGAGTTCTGAGTCAACTGATTTTAATCGTTGTTGCATGAAACTTCACGTTAAACGGTACCCAAGCTGCTATGGATAACATCCATACCATAGCTAACACCAAGCGAGCGCACTTTAAGTTTAACGAAGTTCTGAGGTATTAGTGCCACAAAGCCACTGGTTCATAACGGACAACAGTATACTTAGTCCAGCGGGCCATGCGATTTAAATTGTAATTGATCAGTCATCGAACAACATCGCAAAACTACCAGTTAGGCAACATCAGTTTATGGAGTGTAGATACGTCTGCTTGGTGAGACCGGAGCCAATTCTTCCGTAAGGTTAGATAGAGACGGAGTAAAGGATCCTAATATAAAAGCGCATGATACACAATTAAAAATTTTCGGGTTTTGCTATAGTTGTGCTGTGCATTAACTCAGCAAGATTTGATTGCTTCTTTCGTGTTACAACGTGTGGTCAAGAGTTGCTTTGCTATTCTACGGAATGATGTGTGTTACGACTTTTAAAATGTCAACACTTTTTGATTAAATGTATCGCGTTATTCAGTTACTTTTATTAGCAATTTATCATAAAGATACGTGATGTTCATGTAGTGACGAGTTCCAACGTTCATGAAGAGTTCTGTACTATCGTCGGCCAAGTTGTTTTAGAGCATTATATCTTGTTCAATAATGAAAGATTGGTGGGGACCATTTGAAGTTTAGGTGGAAAGATATGACGGATAGGCTAAAACTAAAGGAAATAATATATCCGAAGTTTGTTAGTTGTGTGTAGCATGAGTAACGCAGTTGATAATTCTCCAAAGCATATGTGCCCTGGTTCATGCCCTGTTGACCGCAAATCTGACAAGTACCCCATAAGGACGAAACCGGTCTACTTGATGAATTTCATTTGCCACTCAATACATTGTTTAGTTTATATTGATAGCACATATGTAATAAAATTCTGCTAAAAACTTTTAATCAATTACATTTTATAAGGTGGCATGGTATCAGTTCTATACAGGTAGATCGCGGGTGGCCAGTAGTTAACTTAGGTCAAATGCAATGCCAATTGGTCTGCAACTAAAGGACAAATTACCAGAAGACATAACTTGATGGATAAACATGGTATTAAAGAGCGACTTGGGTTGCCCAGTGAATGAATTGCAGAGTTCTGATTCAAGTGTAATTGATGAATGCCCAATAAAGACAAAACAGGTTTTTTGATGATTTACTCATGTTAACGTATTGAATTCCTAGTTTAAACTATATATATATATATATATATATATATATATATATATATATATATATATATATATATATATAATAGTTCATTAAGTTCGAACATTACACAGTAAAATTCTTATTAGGAAGAAAGCACACATTAAAATAAATTAGACAATTCTTTAAATCAAGTTTGCGAGCTTGAAGTAAACACCAATCGCATTGTATTTAACCAGTCATCGATCTACATCGCAAAATTACCAGCAGTCGCAGGCACTAATGCATTTCGACCTTCCATGACCATTATCAGAATTCGACGGCAAACTGACTAGCGAGGATCAAACCGTATTGCATACATATGGAAAGTGTTGTGTCCACCTATGTTTGATGTTCCACGAATTTGGATGTCGTTAGTATTTATTATTAACTTGTCGTCTAGACTAGCCTTAATTATGCCTAACTCGTCCGTTAAATTCTTCATTTGAGACGCCAGTGCCTGAATCAACGTTTCGACCCCATCAGAAGACATATTTAATTGTGCCATAAATGCTTTATTTTTACTCAATTATATATAGAATTTTGCACGCACAACAATAATCTATTTAATAAAACAAATTTACACATTAATTAATATATGTGCACATCAGCTCAACGTCTGCTTTCTCATTGTGCTGCCTGCTTACTTCTTATCCGGGCGCTTCTGCGAGGAATTTCTGTTGAAATAATGTCTGCCCTAGATAAGACCTTTTGCTCATTATTTGTCTTAAAGGTGGCTATTGCCACATCTTCCCCCCCTCCGGAATCGGCTTTCGCACTCTGCTTAAACGATCCAGTGCAATAGCTCGTGGTCCATCGGGCAGGCTAACAAAAACAGTATTGTGCTCGGCGTCCACCCTCTCCACGCGATACGGCCCATCATTGACAGCCTGCAGTGCCATGGGCTCGACCCTCGCTACCATGACATAATCGCCGACCTTTAGGCGAGTGCGTGTCGGTTGCCTTGCATAGCTTTGTCGCTGTGTGGCGCCTACATATTCAGTTAACTGTTTTAGTCGTTCCTGAATATCCGCTATGGTGCAGCGCTCATGGGACCCTTGGATTACAGGTTCACCTGGCAGTCTTATGTGTCCTCCATAGACCATGGTCGTTGGAGCGAATCCTGTCGCTGTTGAGACTGTAAAGCGCATGGCCCGCTCAACCAAATGTAATTTGTCTCTCCACGTTCCCGGGCTCTCGTGGCACCAACATCGCAGTACCTCTTTCATCGTCCTATGTGCGCGCTCAGCTGTTGCATTGGTTTGCGGGTGATAAGTGGTTGTGCGGGAATGCTTTATGTCAAGGTCTTTGCACCACTGATTAAATTCTTTCGACTCAAACTGTGCGCCTTGATCGGTGACAATAACTTGTGGGGTACCGAATCGACTGAGCCATCGCTCTTCTAAGCACGTTATAATCTTTTCTGTTGTGATCTTCTTCAGTGGTACAAACTCGACCCATCGGGTAAACTTATCGACCATGGAAAACACATAGGACACGCCACCGCGAGCTACTGACAGTGGAACTACCAGGTCGATATGCAGAAACTCGTTCCGTGCAGTAGCATTGAAAGCAATCGGAGTGACCTTTTCTCGTTTTTGTGGTTTAAAACGTTGGTATGTAGTGCACTGTTGACAATAGCTACGAATTTCTTTGGACATACCAGGCCAATACAATCGTGACTGCAATGTCTCAATGAGCCGCCCAGCGCCGGGATGTCCCAACGTTTCATGCCAAAAGGCCATTAATTCTGTTCTTATAGATTCTGGCACAAACCATTGCACTGTTTGTCCTTCTTTCCGCACCAACAGGCCGTTCTGTAGACTCAACGTTTTATATGGTGCCAACACCACTGTGCCGTTTTTTAACTGATTGACTATTTCCTGACATGTAGCATCTCTTCCCTGTTCTTCAGAGACCTTTATAAGCGGCGAAACCCGCACAGCGGAAATTCTGCTGAGCGCATCGGCCGCCGCATTCTCGATTCCTGCTCTATGATGAATTGATATATCGTACTCTTCTAGTTCTTCAATGGCTCGATGTACTCGTTTCTTCTCAATACCTAGTGATCTCCAATGCACTAGCGCTTTGTGGTCGGTAAAGACGTCCACGTGTCCCCCTATGACAAAATATCTAAACTTCCGTAGCGCCCATTGTACGGCAAGTAATTCCTTCTCTGTGACGGTATAGTTCTGTTCCGCCTTAGTAAGTGTGCGACTTATATATTGCGCAGGACGTCCGTCAGCTTGTAACACCGCTCCTATCCCAATATCTGATGCGTCTGTAACAATTGACATATTACCTACCGGGAAAGTCAAAATAGTTGCCTCTATTAATTTCTGCTTGCATAGTACAAACGCTTGTTGAGCCTCCTCCGTCCAACGAAATGGTATCTTGGCACTAGTTAACTGAGATAAGGGCTGTTGTGTAACCGCCATCCCTGCGAGGTATGGTCTATAGAAATTCACCATACCAATAAACCGGCGCAATTGTTTTCTAGTAGTAGGCACCGGATAATCCTTGATCGGTTGTACATTAGAATCTAACGGCATGCATCCGTCCGCTGAGACTAAGTGTCCCAAGAACCGCACTTCTTGACCTATCTGTACCTTTTCTGGATTAAAATGTAATCGCCATTCTACTGCTTTGGCCAACATCTTCTGCAGCCTCACACGTAATTCGTGTTCAGTAGTGGCCCATATAATAACATCGTCTACGTAAGCTGTTGTACAAGTTAAGTCAGACACGAACGAGTCCATCATCCTTTGGAACACTTTCGGTGCGTTTTTAAGGCCAAATGGTACCCGGGTGAATTGGAAATGACCTTGGGGTACTTGTACCGCTAACTTCCATCGGTCTTCGGACCGCACGCCTATTTGCCAAAATCCCTGTTTAAGATCAAGCACGGCGAACCATTTGCCTCCCGCTAGCTGTAAGAACAGATCACGCAGAGCCGGCATGGGATACGGGTCCGGTTTGGTTACTGAGTTCAATTGCCTAAAATCAGCCGCCGGTCGGAGCGAACCATCCTTTTTCGTAACATAAACCATTGGAGCACGAAAAACAGATGATGACGGTTCAAGAACGCCGGCTTCTATCATTTCTTGGGTTGCTCGAGTCGCTGCTTCTAATTTCTTGGGAGGGGCACCATATACTTTTGGTGGTTCGTAACCATCATTTAGTTCTAACCATAACTTAAACTGGTCGACCGTCGGCCCTGGACGCTCGCTACAATCAGGCAGTTGGAATATACTGTTATATTGGTTTTGAAGATTCTTCCACCACTCAGGCAGACAACTGGTCTCCTCTTGAATCTTATGGTTACCTATAGACTTTATTGATCTTATTCCTTCAGGCCGCGATAGGTATACCCGTTTATTTTGACAGTCTATCGTCTTAACCCATTTTCTAATGAAATCAAGTCCCAATAAGGGCGTCTGCGTATTCGAAACAACAAAAGACATATGATAGACCTTTTCATTTATTAACAACTTTGTGTCCCACTCGCCCACAGCCACCATCGATGCGCCCGATGCCTGACATAAACTTGCTTTCGTAGGTTTTATATTGTTCAATGGCCAAGTCAATGGTAGTACCGACACATCCGCTCCAGTATCCAATTGCATTATTACTGGCTGTCCGTTGAAGAGTTCTAAAAATTTAACTTTAATGAAAATTCTTACATTTGGCAGTGTTTCCCACACTTCCTTTTCTTCACAAGCCATCTGGTTCGGACCACTTTTTGGTTTGTTCTGCTGGTCTTCCTTCGATCTACCCGTCGGAGCCACCAAAGGATTAATTTTTGTGCCTTGTTCTCTGCCTCCATTATTTGTGAGATTGTTCACCCTGTTACCCCACTGCACTGGTCGTTCTCGAGGGGCAGTACATGGGTTTTGTTGCCGCTTATACGCCGTATTCGTCGGAGCCGGAGTCCTTATATACTGACTTTGCTTCCAGGCCACTGGCTGTTGCCTTCTGTCGCGGAACTGCTTATTATGACGCGAAGAATTCCAATACGGTATGTCGCTCCTGTCAGATGTTGTAACTGTACCCATGCGTGGAGATGCAGCTGCCATCTTATTTGTCATTATGGCCGAGCTTTGAAGAGCCTGAAGTCTCTCTTCAAGGCCTCCTGGGCTGCTGGATATTTCTCCGTATCTAATAGGATCCAGCAGCATGAACATGATGGCCTCATGTGGTTGCAAGCCTGGTAAAGACTCGGTAAGCTTCGAGAACCACCGCTTGATACGTGCCATGGTATCCATGGGCATCTCACCCTTTAATGGTGTCAGGCTGTATAATTCTGAGAACACTTCTTGAGGCCTGGCCCGGAAATGATCCAACACGCGTCTTTTGTATTCTTCATATGTGAGGTCAACTGGCAATTCCAATTGGACAGCTACTGTCCGGTCCACTAATTCCTGTACAGCTACACGCACAATAGGTGCTTCCAATGTAAATTCTTGGGCTCGCACTGATGCTTCAAATTTTTCGAACCACAACTGTGGCCTTTCCACATCTAGTGGTGCCAACATCGGCTTAAACTCTGATGACGGTCTGAAATAACTCGTCGATTCGGCTGAAAACGCTGGCATATTAACTCCTGATTCCTCTTCGGCGCGGTCGCCATTGTTGTGTCCACCTATGTTTGATGTTCCACGAATTTGGATGTCGTTAGTGTTTATTATTAACGTGTCGTCTAGACGAGCCTTAATTATGCCTAACTCGTCCGTTAAATTCTTCATTTGAGACGCCAGTGCCTGAATCAACGTTTCGACCCCATCAGAAGACATATTTAATTGTGCCATAAATGCTTTATTTTTACTCAATTATATATAGAATTTTGCACGCACAACAATAATCTATTTAATAAAACAAATTTACACATTAATTAATATATGTGCACATCAGCTCAACGTCTGCTTTTCTCATTGTGCTGCCTGCTTACTTCTTATCCGGGCGCTTCTGCGAGGAATTTCTGTTGAAATAATGTCTGCCCTAGATAAGACCCTTTGCTCATTATTTGTCTTAAAGGTGGCTATTGCCACAGAAAGCAAATAAGATATGCGTCTCTTTCCTCTAGCAGTCTCGCATACATTATACGTGTCTGAAATTTCGGCTGCACAATTTCTATTCAGTCACGAACATAAACTGTTTGCAGCTTTAGCTCATATATATATATATATATATATATATATATATATATATATATATATATATATATATATATATATATAAGAAATAAAATGCAAGGTCGAAACGTGACAAAGCGTGCGACTGGCACTAGTTTTGCTATATTTTTTGACGGCTAATTAAATCTGTTATTGTGTGCATTGTACTGTATATGTGGTATTAGAGTTCTGGTGATGATTCCGAAAATTAGGAATCGTAACGACGCAATTCAACGAAGATTAAATCGCACCTCATTTCCAGTGGTTAGTATGAAAGACGTTGAAGCCTTCGGGAGAAAGGGACGAATCCGCACCCAACTAATAAGAACACAAACTCGATGTCTACTAGGAAATGGGGATCAATCGGCACTTTGCGAAACTGATGGTGCAAAGCGGAAACCCGCGAACGCAAATCGAGGAGATTCAACGTAGTCTCGAATAAATTGGACTCGACTGGAAATGTTAACCACGCAATTTCTAAGCAGTTACAAATAATTAAAGTTTCGCAGTTTCATCCAATGTGTATAATTCACACAATTTAACCATAAATGATTGCACGAATGGTGATAAACACTATTGAAGAAAAGTTTGCAATCTTAATATAAACACCTATGCAATTGCACCTAATTATTCACACAATATAGCCAGACGAAAATCAATCACACGTATTCTCGCAATTTTACCTTTTATGCGCATGAAGAAAACACAAACAAAAACTGAAATAAAAGGGTAAAAACGCAATTCCTAAATAAGGAACGCAAAATTGGATGCGCGACTCCCATTTGACAAAAACACTAATAACTTATACTTGAATCGAAATTTCAGCTACACAAGTCATGTTTGGTCACAATCATTAGCTTTTCGCATATTTAACAACGCGTATAACAGTTAAGCAATTACAAAGTCAAATATTGCGCAGGTGGTAAAAATATTTATAGAAAACAATCGAATTGTATGCAAGTACGTATTAGGTGTCGCGAACCTAGTAACAAATTAGTTCAGTTTACAACACCTAATACATAATTGCATATATATTAGTTCGCCGCAAGAAAGAGTATTTAATCGCATTGTATGTAACCAATCGACAAACATAGCAAAAATGCCGTCAATTACACCTCGCGAGTTTCGACCTTCTATGATGATCATCAGAATACAAAGCATACTGACGGGCGAGGATAAAACCGAAATGAATATATATGGAAAACAAATATAGATATGCGAATCTCACCTGTGGTGGTCACGCATAAATTTTACGTGAGTGCAAATGTCGGCTATACGAACTCGAAAATTTTACACATTTTGCTTCATTTACAAAGGTTAAACACGTTAGCAATCAATGTTTAAGTGGATGTTGATAACAATGCTGTAAATCAAGTTTGCGATCTAGAGATAAACATCAAGCCCAAGGCCTCCCACCATTCGCACAAGCGTAAAATGCAACCTTCGGTTTTCGGGGCCGACAAACTTGCACGCAGGCAAGTTGACTAACATGGATCAATCCGTATTTAATATAAAAAGAAAGCAAAATTTGATACGCTTAATCTCGATTGGAAATGTTGGCACCATAATATCAATGAAGTCACATCTTTAGATTTAGATAAGCGTACATTAATTAGAAAGTTAAAAAAACCATTGATGGCGCGTTTAAGTATAATAGGATCGTTGTTTAACAGAAGACCTTAAACTATATTTAAAGTGCGTGAAATCATGTGACTGACGGCGATTTTGCAATGTTGTGGGACAGATGACATTCAGCTAGATTGATTTTTATTTCAATATAGCAAAATTGCGAGATTAAAGCTGCAACACGTTGCTGTTCCTAGCCACAGAAACTGTGCAGCCATCTATTTCAGTAGAATATTCTAGAGGAGCGCCTCGAAACAAATTTCACGTACTATATATATATATATATATATATATATATATATATATATATATATATATATATATATATATAGGCGTACAATCGCGCGTGTGTGTGTATAGAAAGACACATTTGCATCGACCGTTCTTGGAGGAATTTTCATTTATACGTTTATAGATTTATATTTTAATGTATCATTAAAGTTTTGTCAATTATCAAGCCTAAATACTGTTTGTTGCGGAGAACTAATATATATGCAAGTACGTATTAGGTGTTGAAAACCTAGTAAGAAATTAGTTCAGTTGTGACAAGAAGGATAGAGCAAAAACATCATGAATACAAAGTATAATCTCATGCTCATTCGAATTAACAAGGCTTTCTGTTTAAATTACACACTCAATCATCCAAGTGTAAAAATTCTTTAAATCAAGTTAGTGAGCTTGAAGTAAACACCAATCCCATTGTATTTAACCAGTCGTCGAACAACATAACAAAACTACCGCCAGCAGCAACGCACTGACGCGTTTCGACCTTCCATGATCATCATCAGAGTACGACGGCAAACTGACTATCGAGGATCAAACCGCATTGAATATATATTGAAATCAAATTTAGATATGCGGCTCTCACTTCTAGCAGTCTCGCATACATGGAACTTGACTGGAAATGTCGGCTGCACAATTTCTATGCAGTCACGAACATTAACTGTTTGCAGCTTTCGCCACATATACATATATTGGCAATACAATTTAAACAATAATTGATTGCGCGGGTGGTGGTAACAATTCTTTAAATCAAGTTTGCGAGCATGAAGTAAACACCAATCCCATTGTATTTAACCAGTCGTCGAACAACATAACAAAACTACCGCCAGCCACAACGTAATGTTTTATTACAGCAGTGCTCTGACATGACAAAATTAACTGTTACGTGATAAAACACAACCGAAGACAAATAATGACTTTTTTGAAATCGATATACATAGGCATGCATGGCTTAATCTTTGAGACAAGCATATGACTACTGGCAGGATCAACCAGGTAATTCACGTAGTGCACCGCACAAGACGGCACATTAAAGCAACGGCAAAGGCGCTCGCAAACCAGCTGTCCACAACTCCACGCGTGCTCAAAGCACGCGCAGAACATCCAATGGCGAGGTGAGCTCACGTGTTGCTGTTGCCGTTGGATGTTCTGCGCGTGCTTTGAGCACGCGTGGAGTTGTCGGACAGCTGGTTTGCGAGCGCCTTTGCCGTTGCTTTAATGTGCCGTCTTGTGCGGTGCACTACGTGAATTACCTGGTTGATCCTGCCAGTAGTCATATGCTTGTCTCAAAAAAATAATGACTTATTCTACAATGTGCTGAGAACAAAATTTACTGTGATATTAATGCTTTTGATGTGTCATAATTTATGTGCGTTTCAACAATATTTAACATTGTCACAGACAGGCCATTGCAAGTAAAATTCTGGCTCATATAATTAATGCATGTTTGCTGTGTCATAATTATTCGTGTTATTTTTGGTCATCCATTTCATGTAGTCTTGCCTCTAATAAGCAAGTGTATTAATACAATGTAAAATCTACACAAACATGTGTGTACCAAACATTTTGTATTATAATTTTCTCGGGAAATTTAATGCAGTGTGACGGTCATTCTGCAGCTAGTGGTTTGTCGGCAGTTAGAACGAGGCTTGATTTAAATTAAAGACAACTGCGAAACTCGATTAATCAAAAGTACCTAATTCCGCGTTTTGACTAACGCAGTTGTTCTTTTTCCAGTTGGGTACTTTTTTTAACAAAATATTTTATCTGCCTTTATCGGAAGCCTTCTTCAGTTGTTCCATCCTCACAAGTTTAAATAAATGAAACTAATGAAGTAATCCTTGTTTCGTTCGATGGTTACTTGCAATTGCTAGTTTAGTCTTCATCCCTATTATTAAATACACCGGGAAAATCAAAATACGTAATTAAATACTGTTTGTTACGAAGAGCTAATAAATTTGCAAGAATATATTAGGTGTTGCGAACATTGTAATAAATTAGCTTAGTTATGACCAGAAGGCATAAAACAAAGACAGCATGAAAGGAAAGTATAATCTCATGCACATTCGTTTCGTACTTGCTGGCCACTAATCAGTTGGAGCCGGTATTACGCCCCTTAACAACTACATATTTGGGTGAAGAATGTGGGATAAAAGGACGGTACAATCTCCTAGACGAATGTGTAAACTTGCAATGGTGAAGCTAACAATCTATTAAGTTTTCGCCTATGCGACTTCAACGCTAACTCACACTATATAATATAGATACGGAGTATGTAAAGGATACTAACATTATGGCTATTGTGTCAGTAACCTATGCCAACATTATAGTACCGAAAAGGTACATGGTACTAAAATGATGGATACTAATGTATGCTATATGTAGTGCTTAAAGGGTGTAATACCGGCTCCTACTGATGAGTCGCCAGTAAGCACGAAACGAATGTGCTTGAGATTATACTTTCCGTTCATGCTGCCTTTGGTTTATCCTTCTGGTCACAACAGAACTAATTTGTTAGTAGGTTCGCGACACCTAATACATACTTGAACATACGAAATTCTTGATACAGAAAAAATGAATTACGACTTTACATGGTTTTACCAAATTAACGTGCGTATTAGAAGCACGAATAAGTGAAACTGATAACAAATATTGACTTCAATGATTATGACAGAAAATATGCATTAAATATACGAGACGAAAAGTGACGTGCAAAAACCTGTCTGTGGTATTTTTAAATACTGTAGTTAAAGTTAATTTGTGCGCGTGATGAAACGCACACTAATTATGACACAGCAATTCTTGTGTGTAACAGTTAATTCTGTTATGTCAGGGCACGGTTTATATGTCAATAATTGGTCGTATTTTTGTTTTATCATGTAAAAGGTATTTGTTTCATGAACAAAATTACACTTGACTGAATGTGTGTGCAAATTCAACTGTAAATCTTGTTAAATGAATATAATCTTGATTAAAACCGTTATTAAGTTAACATAACGAGAGCGATCAAATTGTAGTGAAACACTAGACTATAGTGGTCTAAATATAGAAATAAAAAAGCTATAATATGGGCCTATGCAAATGTGTCTTTCTATATATATATATATATATATATATATATATATATATATATATATATATATATATATATATATATATATATATATAACTTTATAATGTCCATTGCCTTCGAATGATACACAGTATATTTCAAATTAGGAAGGAAATACTATAAAAATTATTAATGTGTTTTTTATTACTAATTTGAAATATACTATGTAATATACATTACAGAATGATCCTAATTGGTTAGTCTGGCATGATGATGATAAATATAGAAACATCTCAGTACATAACTCTTACTCTAGTTCTCCTGTGTAGTACGACTGATTAGATACACTGACATGGGTGCGCATATCAAGATCGCGCATTTGTTTAAAAGAAATTTTATCACGACTCACCCCACCAATGATTTTCTAATTGGACAACTTCTTTTCACTGGTAAAAAGCAAATGTACGTAACTGAATATGAATTGTGCAGCCGACATTTCAAACCGGGTTAATGCTTTACAACGTTACTAGTGGTGAGATCCGAAACTTTTATCTTGCATTCCATGTGTATGCCTTACGGTTTGATCCCGTGTGCGTTATATTATCGACAGTAACTGGCGAGTTCCCAATAAGGACGAAACCGGTCTGCTGGATGAATTACCCTATCTACAATATACAAATCTTAGTTTATACTGACAAATGTATGCACATAATAGGTCAGGTGTTTATATCAAGATCGCAACCTTGGTTATGTGAGATAATTGGAGTTGGGCTCCGATGCGGAATATAAATGGTCCAAACGTGTGAGCACGTGTAACGTATGCCAATTTTGTTATCGTGAGCAAAGTGTTAGTTGTAATGTAATTAATGTTCTTCCCATCGTTGTAAAAATTATTTGATTAATGCATATCAACGCTCTCGCCTTTATTTTTATTTTCATAATTTAACGTATACACGCGTGAATTTTGCTACAAAAGTTAAATGCACATGACTTCAAAGATATTGCGAAGTTCTTCGCAATTAGTAGAAGCGACGTCTGCAAATTAAATTTTGCATTTCTTATAAACGAATTCAGTTTGTTTGTTATTACACAGTTTGCCTCCGTGGTCTGATGATGTTCATGGAATATTGAAACTACTTAGAAAGTGTGAGAGACAGTATTACCTTATATGTTATGCGACTGGTTAGACGCAATGAGGTTGGTGTTTATTATAAGACCGCAAACATGATTTAAAGAATTTTTAATCACTATCCGTGAAATTAATGTATGTTTTAATTGTATAAATTAAGTACACGTGGATAAAGTCGCAGCAAGTTAATATTTGTCACTGCATAACGATTGTGCTCTGGACATTTTAAGTTGATCAAATGTTATGTGAGATAACTGGAGGGGACATCTGCTTGTATAATTTTCCCATTCCTTTACATGCATTGTAGCTTCATCCTCGTTTGTCAGTTCGCAGTTGTGCTTCCATGATGACCATAGAAGTTTGGAACATGTCCGTACATGTAGCTGATGCTGGTTTTGTTATCTTGTGAAAATTGATGGCTTTAATATGATTGGGGTTTTTTGTATGATTGCAAAATTTACTTAAATAATTATTACCAACTCCCACGTGGTTAAATCAGCAAATTGTAATGCTCGCATATCCTATTTTGCATTCTTTATATAAGTAATGCGGTTTGATTCGTGTTAGGTAATTTTCCTCTGTGCTCTAATAATTAGCATAGGAAGTAAATCAAGTTAGTACGTGTGAGTGACGAAAGTTTTACTATTTTATGCGAATGGTTATTTGAAAGGGGATTGAGGCGTATCTCAAGAAGGCAATCTTGATTTCAAGAATTGTTATCACCACCCGCGCAATCATTGATGGCTTAATTATACAATATGTATATGTGTAGCTATAGCAGCAAAATGTTAATGCTAGCGACCGCGTAGAAATTGTGCAGATGGTTTTCCTGTTGAAGACAATATAGATCATATTAATAATGGTTGGAGCTGAATATCACAGTTTACGTGCGTTATGTATGAATTGCGGTTTTATCCTTCTTAATCAATTTGCCATCATGATCTATTGATATATATATAGATAGTGCATGTGAGTGACAGTGGATTTGCCATCTTATGGAAATAATTATATACAATGTGCTTGGTGCTTATCTTCTGATCGCAAAATTGATTCATGGAATTGTTATTTCCATTCGTGCAATCAACGATTGATTCATTGTAAAACGTATATATATGTGTGGCCAAATATGAAAAAATAATGTTTCTAACTTCGTAGAACAAGTGCAGCCGACATTTCAATTCGATTAAAAGTTTTACATGATAACTAGATTTGAGAGCCTTATATCGACGTTTGTGTTACATATATGTGAATTGCAGTTTGATCCATGTTAGACAGGTTTACAGCGTGATCTGAAGTTGATAAAGGAAGGACAAAACGCGTAATTACGTCTGACTAACCGAAGTTTGACAATATTTTGTGACTTTTTAAATACAATAAAGGCATGTTTATTTCAAGAGATCACACTTCATTTAAAGAAGTTCTACCACCAACTACGTAAATCTTGATTGTATAACTATATATCTCATATACGCATGGCCAAATCTGCTAAAAGTCATTGCTTGTGACTACACAGTATTTGTATAGCCAGAATTTCCATTCGAGTACAAAATGTGTGAAAATTCAAGATGAGTAAACGCGTAAAACAATTTTTGTTGTTAATATATTGATTTCAGTTCAACCCTTGTTAATAAGTTTGACATCGGTCTTTATTGGTGACCATAGAAAGTCGACACCCATCAATATGTGTGACTGAAAGTAGTCTTGCTAGGTTCTGAAAACCGTTATGTTCAATATGATTGGTGTTTATTTAAAGATTGCAAAATTGATTAAAAGAATTGCTATGACTATACGAGCAGTCAATCAGTGCTTGATTGTTTAACTTATATTCACGTGGCTCAAGTTACAAAAACATAATGTTATTGACAGTAGAAAAATTAAGCGGCCAACATTTGCAGTTGCGTACAATATATTCGATATTACAAGAGGTAAGAAAAACTTTACTAATTTTTCGATTCTATTTAAGTCATTGCTGGTTGATCCTTGTTTGTCAATTTGCCGTTATGGACTGATGATAACCATATAAGTTAAACACGCGACAGTGAAGAATTTTGTGCGTGCGTTTGTTTGTCAGCATGCATGTTCCGTAATACGTCTGTTTCTTTAGATTTCCCATTCTAATAATTAATTCTATCATTTATTTAGGATAGCAATGTAATATTAAATAGTTTTTACTCTAGTATATTCGTCACCTTTAGAATTTGGACTGAGCAACCTGTCAATTCTTGTAAAACAGCCACGAACTATCGATAATTTATATAGAAATGACACGAAACCACTTATCTGCAAACCGGGTTGTTTTATGGGAAATTGTTCTGTTTAATTAACTATTACCAGCTTTCTTTAATAGTACCTATAAGAAAGGCATGTAATCTTTTTTTACATGCTCTGACCTGAAGCTGATATTTTTATGCGCATTATCGAAGCTTTGAAGCAATTTTTGTGATTGCGGTCTGATTTTAAGAAAAAAATTTCATCAACATATCGTACATAACATGCAAATTTACTTTTGCTGCTCTCTAATAATATGTTCTCTAGATGGTCTGAGGAAATTAAAACCAGCAACGGAGATACGGGCCCCCGAATTGCTACACGATCAATCTATTTATGAATGTTTCTAGTAAAACTAAATTGTACATCTTGCGTATGCCGAAGATGGTAGTATATTTAGAACCATGATGTAAATGGTTTCCTCAAATGTAACAGTTTTAATCAAAGGCATAACAACAAAAGTCACCATAATAATTTTTTTAACATTTATATCTTGAATTTTGGTAACAAACTCAAAAGAATCGGCAACCGAATATTTACTTAGTAGTTTGCGTAATGGTTCCAGTATACGGACTATAAATTTGGTCAATGTAAGGTACGGAGAATTGACCATTGATAATATTGATCTCGTAGGACAAATTGTTTATGAGTTTTGGAAATCCGTAAATTGCTGGTTTAGATGGTCCAACAGGTTTGAGCTTCTGTGAAACGGCCCTGTCAATTAAACCGGCATCTATGAAGATCGTAATTTCGTTTATTACTTTGCGCTTCCCTTTGTCTATTTCATCTGATTTATCCTATAGACGCGTGAATTTGGCTTTGTCATTCAACACGTTTTCCTTCTATTGTATATAGTAGGATTTGTCTATTAGGACAACACTCTTGCATTTATCAGCACGTGGTCTTTTCTGTCTGCATTTCTGCCGATATCTTTAAACACATTGAAATTTTACTTTGCCATGCATGTTGTTCTGCGCATTTGAACGATTTCAAATTTGAACCTTGATCAGCTAAAGTAGCATTAAACCAGTTTTTCAAAATCAATGCTTGTACATTCTAGGTCAGCAATTCAAGTGCTGCTTCAAAATCAATATCACGTTTATCTGATGGATGAATTCCATAATTTTAGCGTTACAATCTCGTCTAGTTTTTCGAAGGTTACTTTGGAATGCGAGCTCGGATAAAATTCATAATACTCTTTCCATGTGCAAAAATTCAACAAAAGATTTTATGTGATACAAGAAACGTTTCTTTCTCGTATTCTTATAAAATATCTACAAATGTAAAAAACAAGTCACAATCATAAAAACTGCATCAAAGTTTCAATAAAGCGCTCAAAAAATCAGTTTCAAGTCCGAGAATGGGAAGAATGGTTGTTTGTCTTTCGTAAAAGTACTACTAAATAAAGATGCTGCTGGTAAATTAAATAGAACAGCTTACCATGAAGAAACCTAGTCTGCACTATATTTGCGCAATAGAAGCTTAGTGGCATTTCAATATAAATTATCAACAGTTCGCGGCTGAGTTTCAGGAATTGACAGATTGGACTGTCCAAATTCTAAAGCTGACGAATATACTGAACAAAAAACTATCTAATGTCTACTGACTATTCCAAAAAATTGATGGAGTCAATAATTAGAATGGTATAATCTAAAGACAAATACGAATTTCGGAAAATATAAGAAATCAATTTACCAGAACGTAACATTTAAGGTGGTTACTATTTCTCGCACAGCACAAAAGACAGGTTAAGCGGCGTTAACACTCACATTTAATGCAGTTAAACGACGAGTGGTACATAAAGTAACAAACATTACAAGAAATTAAAGCGAAACAGCTGTGAATATCGACCTCTAGTATTATTTACCAATATGCATGCGCAATTTGTCGATCAATTTACATAGGCCGAGCGAGTAAACAGTTGCTAACTCGAGTGAAAGAACATTGCAACTTAAACACCTGTTTTAAACAAAATGGTGAATTCACGTCTGCAGTTACACAACATATCATTTAAACATCACAAGTATGCTCTCCAGAAGTAGAATTTATTATAGTTAAAAACGCAGTAGCACAAAAGTGTTAGTGACATACGAAGCTCTGTGTATAAACAACCTGCAGCCGGATTTACGCACGTAGAAGAAGCGTGTTCGAGGTGGGAGCTTTACCTGGATGTGACGCACGCAATTGATTGGTTGTTAGCTTACTTCCCGCTTACTTCACGTTTACAATTTTGTGTTTGTTCTCTAAATATGCACACACACACGCATATATATATATATATATATATATATATATGTATATATATATGTATATATATGTATATATATATACATATATATATATGTATATATATATATATATAAATATATATATTCACTTGTATATAATTTGGAAGATAATGAGAAAGAGACAGTTCTATTATCGCTTAAAATTTCGTTTTATTATTGCACAGGTAAAAGGGGAACAATAAATTTTATTGCTCGCGTTCCACGAGAATTTATATATGTATGTGTAGTCGTATATATTGTTTTATGCATATGTATTTACCGTATTCATATTTTGAAGTATTACTCTGTTTTTAATAATTAAATGATAGCATATGCAAGTATGTATTAGGTTTTGCAAACCTAGTAACAAATTAGTTCAGTTGTGACGAGAATTGAATGATGTCATGCTTACCGCGAAATGTGATAACTGATATCGATGAAGGCCAGAGTGTATGGTTTAACTGGAGTAACAGGTGTTCGCAAATTGTTGTAATTCTCAATTTGGGTGAACTTTAGCATAAATTTACATCCATCAGGTTGGTATCATGAACCGACTCGGAAACCACAGTGTTAGTATCCGGTACTCATCGATTTCAAAAAAGGTATCAGTTACTAACACAATAGCCATAGTGTTAGTATCCTTTACAGACTCGGTATATATATTATATAGTGTGAGTTAGCATTGAAGTCGCATTGTCTTTGACATTAGATTATGTTAGCTTCACTATTACAGGTGTACACATTCGTCTAGGAGATTGTACCGTCCTATTTTTCCACATTCTTCTACCAAATATATAGTGGTTAAAGGGCGTAATACCGGCTCCTACTGATGAGTCGCCAGTAAGCACGAAACGAATGTGCATGAGATTATACTTTCCGTTCATGCTGCCTTTGGTTTATCCTTCTGGTCACAACTGAACTAATTTGTTACTAGGTTCGTAAAACCTAATCCATACTTGCATATATATTAGTTCTTCGCAACAAACAGTATTTAACTGTAATATATTGAATTGAATGATGTCATGCTTACCGGGAAATGTGATAACTGATATCGATGAAGGCCAGAGTGTATGGTTTAACTGGAGTAGCAGGTGTTCGGAAATTGTTGTAATTCTCAATTTGGGTGAACCTTAGCATAAATTTATATCCATCATGTTGGTATCATGTACCGACTCGGAAGCCATAGTGTTAGTATCCGGTACAGACTCGGTATATATATTATATATTGTGAGTTAGCATTGAAGTTGCATTGTCGTTGACTTTAGATTATGTTAGCTTCACTATTACAGGTTTACACATTCGTCTAGGAGATTGTACCGTCCTATTATTCCACATTCTTCTACCAAATATATAGAATAGAATAGAATATCTTTATTTGGATTCAAACCACACATATTCCATCAAATAGTAAAATTGGAAATTGTACAATATATATTAAAAAAATTATCACATCACAATAATTGTGCAATTAATCTCATGTAGATAGGTATATCTCACTAGTTGTACAATACAATATATCAATATCAGAAAGTTCGACTGAAAAGAATAATATATACATCATCAAATTAGGAACAATTAAGGTATAATTCGAGTGTAACATTATGCAAAAATTGAGAACCATGACTAGCAATTGATTGTATGTAATGTTAACTAATTTGAAGATATAGTGCATAACATATCAATTATAATAATACAAAACTTGGAAATAAAAATCTCAATAAAGTCTGTTTCCGATAACAATTATCCTTGTCTTTTATTCAACCATGAAAAAGTATTATCATAATCAAAAAAATAAAAGATATCAGCAGGATTGCAGACTTTTTCAAGTTCAGTAGATAAAGTTTTAATAGACATCTTAGATGGAGGCATTTCTCTAAGCCCCTTCGGCAATTGGTTATAAATTTTGTAGATTTTCGAGAAAGAGAATAACTTGCTCGCAACATTCCCCACCAAAGGAGGGGATATTGCCAAATGTCCAGATCTAGTTCCAACTTCATGACTCTTTCTTATCGGAGTCATATAGGCACCAGTCCATTGGTTCAAATGGAAAACTTTTATACAATAACACATCCTCCGAAACCACAAAGATTGCAATGACACAAACTGTAATCTAGAGGCGTATATAGTGCAGGAGATAGGACTAATTTGTTTCACAACTTTTCTTTGTACAGCTTCTATCTTATTGGACAAACCCTTTTTAATGGATTCCAAGTAGCGACAGCATATTCTAGTATCGGTCTAATCCATATTATATACATTTTAAGTTTTATGTCATTCGATAAGATATTTCGATTTATTAGTGCCCATCTTTTCTTGGCACTGCCTACTATACTTTCAATATGTCTCTCAGCAGAAGCAGTACATTGAATAGTTATGCCTAAATCCTTAATTTCTTGCATAAGTTTAATCTCAAACACATCATTAATCACAGCATCATGAAAATAAACATAATGAAAGTTCTGTTACCTATTTTTAAAGCTCTCGTCATTTTACTGTTTATTCTCAGTCCTAGTGTTAACAAGTATCTACTTAAATCATACAAATCCAATGTCACATTATTTTAGGAGAATTCGACATTTTTGGATCAATTGGGAAGATTATTTTTAAATCATCAGCGAATTTGCAAACTCGACCGTTAAGGATCTTAGTTTCCAAATTTGCTAATACAATTTTAAATAAAATTGGCCCCAAGCTTGATCCCTGTGGAACTCCACTCGTTACTCGTTTTGATTTTGATATCAAATCGTTTACTTGAATACTCATTCGTCGTTTATATTGATAGTATTTAAGTAATCTAAAAATATTCGGATCAATATTCAACAAACTAATCGCATTCAAAATAGCATCAAAAGATATAGAGTCAAAAGCTTTTGAGATATCTACAAATACAATTAATGCATCTAACTTATTCTCGTCTAATGTGATTACATGTTTCCACATGGAAAGCATATTAGTAGTTGTCGATCTACCTTTCGTAAAGCCATGTTGACGTAAGTCAAAATCAGCCAGTAACATACGTTCTAAATGATCTAGTATCAATCGTTCTATTATCTTCAAAAACGAAGGGATAATAGAGATTAATCTATAATCACTGGCACACGTTGGCTTACTAACTTTTGGCAACGGCTTAGCTACAATCGTTAATATATCGATTGGTAATTTCCCATCCTTCAAAATTCCATTTATAAAGTTGCAGAGTGCATTCCTAAATGTTAAAGGTAATTGAATCAGATTATCAATCGAAATACCAAGGTGATCTTTTTGTTTTTTTGATTTGATTTTTAACATCAATTTTATCAATTCATCACTGTCAATAACAAGTCCTGGTTCCTGGCCTCCCAAAGGATCTGATAGTTCTATAAAAGTTCTCTCATTCTGTGGATTGCATATCAAATTGACAAATACTTCCTCCAATTCACAGAGAAATCCAGACTCAGTTTTATCCACAGGTAGTATAAGCTTTAACTTTTCCTTGTATTTACTGTAATATGTGAGGAGTTTAAATCCTAATCGAGGATTACTCTTTATTTTAGCCAAAATAATTCGTTCTGATCTTTGACGAATTATTAGCAGTGATGAATTAATTTCGTTATCAATGGAATCTAACCTCATTTGTTTAATATTATTAATAAGACTACACTTTTTTATATTATCTCGTTTAATTCTTAGTTTACACAATTTCCTATTAATCCGTTTCGGTATAATGTCCGTAAACGTAGATGCCTGAAATAAACAGATAATAACGATGAAACAGAAGAAACAAATTCATCAGTATTCAAGAAACAAAAACTCTCATAATCAATCAGTATGCTTAATTTTCTAAAGAAATTCCAGTTTATTCTGGAACAGTGCACGTGTGCATTTTCATAACTTAGTTTCTGTGTTATGCCACTCAAGAATTTCCAATGTAAAATAATTTGTTTATGGTCCAATTCTTTGAAATAATTGACAACATCATAACTGTGCGATTTCACCATTTCAATTTCTAAATATACATGATCTAAGCATTGCGAACCTCTAGTTGATTCATTTATAATCTGCTTGAGATCATGGTTAGAAAAAAAATTGGATAATTCACAGTCCTGTAACTTATTAAAGTCACCTACCACTACATTATAGCCATGGCAGTCAAAGATAGATTGAAAAGAATTGGTAAATGTTTGATCATCAAATAAAGTAGCATACGGCGGTCTGTAAACCGCTGTTAAGATCAGATTATCAAATTGTATAGATAAGAAATCAATGATAGCATTATCATCACTAGTATGTGAAATTTTCGCCTTAAATACAGATTTACAATAAATGAGTACTCCTCCACCTCTTTTATCCAGCGATCTGTCTTTTCTGAATAAAGAATAGTGAGGAATATCAAATTCAAGGTTTTTAATATCCTTGTTAAGCCAGGTTTCAGATAATATTATAAAATCGAAATCGTTACTTATTATAAAATTACACAGTAAAAAGTTCTTATTTTAACACTTCGAAAGTTAGCATAAAATAGAGTAAATGTAGAAAGCGACTTATCTAAACAAGTGTCGACTTTTACTGATTCAACCTTGATGGCTTCTTTACTATTCTTTTCCCGGGCCTCGAGGCCATACTTCCTTTCCCCCTCTCTGTCCACAACAGTTAATAACGATACATCGTTTTTTGATGTTGCAGTCTCACTCGATTGATTCCGTTTAACAGCTTGATCAGACATTGGCGGTTTCCGTTCCTGATTGTTCTTTAACTTTTTTACTTTTGCCAACTTCCGTTGAAGAAACGTTTTGTCCCGTCCAATAAATATGCTGTGAAAGCTCAAATTCTCCTCTTTCTTTTTATTGATAGATTCTAATTGCATATTTGTTGGCCTTTTTGATAATTTTACAATTACAGGCCTTGGACGATCAGCTAGTTTTCCCACCCTATAGCATTTAGTAATAGCTGCATGCGTTTCTTCTTTTATTAAAGTATTTAATTTCTCGACGTCTTTCACATCGGCATTTTCATCTAGATTAAATAAAACTAATTGATCCTGTTTGCTATTACGTGCTGAAACTTCGTTTGCTAATATATTTAGCATTTCTTCACCAGATGATTTATCTTTAACTAGCATATCACCTTCCACAGTTAAATCGGCCAATTCAATCCATGGTTGAACATCAGTCTGTAACTTGTCTAACTTCACAAGTAATGTCTCATTCTGTTCAACTAGTTCAACTATACGCGCACCTAAAGTTTCATTATTTTTCACCACTTGCTCCAATTTTTTTGCATTCACAATTGCATCATTCTTCAATATGGACATTTCATTCTTCATCAATTCCATGGAGTTCTGAAGATCCATAACAATTTTTTCCATATCGGAATACAGGTTAAAGGGCGTAATACCGGCTCCTACTGATGAGTCGCCAGTAAGCACGAAACGAATGTGCATGAGAATATACATTCCGTAAATGCTGCCTTTGGTTTATCCTTCTGGTCACAACTGAACTAATTAGTTACTAGGTTCGCAAAACCTAATACATACTTGCATATATATTAGTTCTTCGCAACAAACAGTATTTAACTGTAATATATTGAATTGAATGATGTCATGCTTACCACGAAATGTGATAACTGATATCGATGAAGGCCAGAGTGTATGGTTTAACTGGAGTAACAGGTGTTCGGAAATTGTTGTAATTCTCAATTTGGGTGAACTTTAGCATAAATTTATATCTATCAGGTTGGTATCATGTACCGACTCGGAAACCATAGTGTTAGTATCCGCTACTCATCGATTTCAAAAAGGCATCAGATACTATCACAATAGCCATAGTGTTAATATCCTTTACAGACTCGGTATATATATTATATAGTGTGAGTTAGCATTGAAGTTGCATTGTCGTTGACTTCAGATTATGTTAGCTTCACTATTACAGGTTTACACATTCGTCTAGGAGATTGTACTGTCCTATTATTCCACATTCTTCTACCAAATATATAGTGGTTAAAGGGCGTAATACCGGCTCCTACTGATGAGTCGCCGGTAAGCATGAAACGAATGTGAATGAGATTATACTTTCCGTTCATGCTGTCTTTGGTTTATCCTTCTGGTCACAACTGAACTAATTTGTTTCTATGTTCGCAAAACCTAATACATACTTGCATATATATTAGTTCTTCGCAACAAACAGTATTTAACTGTAATATATTGAATTGAATGATGTCATGCTTACCGCGAAATGTGATAATTGATATCGATGAAGGCCAGAGTGTATGGTTTAACTGGAGTAACAGGTGTTCGAAAATTGTTGTAGTTCTCAATTTGGGTGAACTTTAGCATAAATTTATATCCATCAGGTTGGTATCATGTACCGACTCGGACACCATAGTTTTAGTATCCGGTACTCATCGATTTCAAAAAGGTATCAGTTACTAACACAATAGCCATAGTGTTAGTATCCTTTACAGACTCGGTATATATATTATGTAGTGTGAGTTAGCATTGAAGTTGCATTGTCGTTGACTTCAGATTATGTTAGCTTCACTATTACAGGTTTACATTCGTCTAGGAGATTGTACCATCCTATTATTCCACATTTTCTACCAAATATATAGTGGTTAAAGGGCGTAATACCGGCTCCTACTGATGAGTCGCCAGTAAGCACGAAACGAATGTGCATGAGATTATAATTTCCGTTCATGCTGCCTTTGGTTTATCCTTCTGGTCACAACTGAACTAATTTGTTACTAGGTTCGCAAAACCTAATACATACTTGCATATATATTAGCTCTTCGCAACAAACAGTATTTAACTGTAAATGATAGCATGTCTGTTAAAAAAATTTTTTCATATAAAGTTTGCTGACTTGATTTAATCACTTTTATTTTTTACTAATGAATTCGCCCAATATTGCAAAGTACTGTATATCAAATGTACTACTGCTTTTCCATCATCTATTGTCATCAATTGATCATGAGAGAAAGCTGACTAACGAGAATTAAAGAGCAGCTTTGATAAGCGTTAAAAGGCATATTGAAAGCTGTTTTCAATCCTTATCAGATTACAAACACATCGACTGCACAAATTCAATGCAAACTGAAGTAGCAACATGCGTCTAGAGCCACCGTTAAAAACTTTATTCAATATCTTTTTTTGATTTCCATATACACGAAATGCGGTTTGATCCTCACCAGTCAGTGTGCCGTCGTACTCCGATGATGATCATGGAAAGTCGAAACACGTCATTATGTGTGACTGACGGTAGTTCAGTTATGTTGTTCGACGACTGGTTAAAAAAAGGGATTGGAGTTTGCTAGAAGCTCGCAGACTTGATTTAAAGAATTGTTACCACCACCCATGCAATCGTTGATTGTTTAACAAGACAATAATAAAATCCACTGGTATATTTAGTTTAAATGAAGTAACATGACGATGAGCCTTGTTATGCAGATGCTGAACACACATGCTTATTTTATATCTAGGAATAAATTTTAGAAGCAAATTAGAAGTGTCCCATTTGGACAGATACTGCTAGTTTCAATAGAAAATATCTTGATGCATTACCTGGAGAACCACCTTTATTTTATGACACACATAAATCTCAAACTTTATATACGATTACTTTTAACCTAGGTTGGGAACTTGATATATACCCCTGACCCATTATGTATATACATTTGTCGTTATGAAATAAGCATTGTATAGTGTGGAAAAGGCAATTCACCCAGTAGACCGGTTTTGTCATATACTTTCCAGAATTTGCCGCGGACAGGGCACGAACCTGGACATGTTCGCTTCTGCATCTGGTGCTCTAAACATTGAGCGGCAGGTTGGCTCAGTGGTTAGAGCACTAGATTCCGAAGCAGACGTGCTCAGGTTCAAGCACTGTCCGCGGGGATTTCTGGCCAGTACGTGATGAGTTCCCAATAAGGACGAAATCGGTCTACTGGATGAATTGTCTTTTCCTCACTATACGATGCTTACATAATGAGTCAGGTGCATATATCAAGTTCGCAAACTTGACGAAAAGTAACTGTTATCACCGCCCGCGCAACCAATGTCCGTTTATTTGTATATACGATTGTTGGATGGAATATTAGTTATTTGGAATCATGGGGAGGACGAACTGATAAATTTATAAAACGTAGCTAATCAAACTATCCAAGTGAAATTTACGATTAAAAATAAATCATTTCTGGATGCCAATTTTATTATAAATTGTAATAAATTGCAGCGAGATGTTTATAGGAGGGATAATTACTCAGATATCCTTCTTAATTTCAAGCAAAATTATCCCTTTCCAATGAAAATCGGTCTCTTAATCTCGATGACAATTAGAAGCTTGAGACTAACAGACACAAAACTAAGGGAGATTGCATTAGGTAGTCTGCAAGAAATATTCAGTGATAATGGGCATCCTCTAAATTTGATCGAAGCAAAAATGATGAGTGTCATAAGTAAATTTAATCATAAATGAAAATACGTGAAGTCCGATTAAAAGAAATGACGGCCGTGGATGTTCAGGGTAATACCTGATATCAAAATGAGTAGGGAAATAAAATCGCTAGCATTGAAATAAAATGCATGTAATATTTTAAAACAGACCCCTAACATAGGCACTAAACTTCCCAACCCAAAGGAGACAACTGAAACGTTAGACACACCAGGAGTATGCAAAATTTCATGTAACGACTGTACCCCCATGTATGTGAGTGAAACAATGTGCCAAATTAAAGTAAGAAGAAGGGAACGTAGAACCGATTACAGATATGGGCATCTTAATATTTGCGATCTTGCACGTCTTACAGTAGAGACAGGACACACAATTAATTGGGATGGTTACAAACGCACATCAATTTGTGGTTATATTAGATCGGCAAGATTGATTTGATGAGGCATCGAATTTAACTCGCGAAATGACATAATGAAAGAAACAGCTGTAGAAAAAATCATTAGAATCGATTTGGTATACAACTCTGAATAATGTTAGGAAGCGAAGGGTTGCACGAATCAGAATCATAAACTTACCAAACGAATAAGAACGTTAGATTACCATTAACTTACAGTAGGCGAGGAATGAGTAATTAATTATCTATCACTAATTTTAGGATTACTCCTATAATGTCATCAGTGATTAATATTTTTATATCGTACCTATTAACATCAGATTTTCTTTTAGTGTACCACATTTTTCTAGGACTTATGTTTATTCATAAAAGCAACTTTTCTTCCCACTACAATTATAATCTTTATTTCAGTAGCCAAGTTTGGAATTTCTTCGACTATTTTATTTTAAATTTCTATCCAAATAAAACATTTTGTCTTTAATTTTACTCTTTACTAACTCTTAAATCAGAACCGTGAAAATTTTGTGACTGGGTTTTCACACTATATTGTCGTTTTTCTTAACGTGTTGACACTAGTAAATACATCATTTAGGAAAATACGTGTAAAAAGTAGGTGTGACTTGTGGAAATAGGAATGGATATTTAACACTGTGCAATTGTGTATTTGATTTTGCGCACCTAGTTCAAAGTATTCAAATTAGTTCAAATATTACCAGAAAGATAAACCAAAGACAGCATGAGCTGAACGTATAATCTCGTGTAAATTCGTTTCGTGCTTACTGACGACTCATCAGTAGGAGCCGGTATTGCGCCCTTTATCCACTAGATTTTTTGATGAGGATTGTGGGAAAATAGAGTGGTACAATTTACTATATGAATTTGAAATCCTGTAGTATTGAAGCTAACTTCACATAAAGTCTTCGAAAATGTGACTTTAAAGTCAACTCGCTTTATATAATATATATAACAAGCTTTTAAGGCTTATCAACTGTGGTTGTTTTGTCAATGCCTGATACCAACAATGTTACATGGTACTAACACTTTTGTTGCCGTGTCGGTACATGGTGCCGACACAATTGATTTCAATGTATGCTAAAGTTGACCAAAATTGAGATTTACAACTATTTCTGAACACCTGTTACTCCAGCACGAGATTATACTTTCCGTTCATGCTGACTTTGGTTTACCTTTCTGGTCATATTTTGCAATAATTTGTTATTAAGTGCGCAACACATTACACGCAATTGCACCACAAAGAGCTTCTAATAAATATAATAAAAGTTATCACTTTAAACGAACATTAGTTGCGCGGGCGGTGATAACAATTATAATAATCCAAGTTGCGCTCCTTATATAAGCACTTGACCCGTTAATTACTTATATATGGCATTATAAACTGCCGCAGGGTGGCTCAGTGGTTAGAGCACCAGATTCTGAAGCAGACGAGCCAGGGCTCGAGCCCTTTCCGCTGCAAATTCTGGCCAATACCTGATGAGTTTCCAATAAGGACGAAACCGGTCTGCTGGATGAAGTGCTTTTTATTCACTATTAAATTCTTATTTTATACTGACAAGTAATTATTGGGTCAGGTGCTTATATCAAGATCGCAAACTTGATTATAATAATAGTTATCACTTTAGTTTCACAATGGATGAGCGATACACATGCGATTAATTATATCTTAAATATTTCTTCTCAGTCCTAAACAAATGCCTATACACATTCATACGCTTATGTAATGAATCATGAGATATAGTTAGATCACTGTATTTTAATTTGGTTATGTGTACACGTGCAGTAACTGATTAATTCTCAATCCAGAATCAGACAAGAGCATATTCAGTTAAATACTGTTTGTTGCGAAGAACTAATATATATGCAAGTATGTATTAGGTTTTGCGAACCTAGTAACAAATTAGCTCAGTTGTGACCAGAAGGATAACCCAAAGGCAGCATGAACGGAAAGTATAATCTCATGCACATTCGTTTCGTGCTCACTGGCGACTCATCAGTAGGAGCCGGTATTACGCCCTTTAACCACTATATATTTGGTAGAAGAATGTGGAATAATAGGACGGTACAATCTCCTAGACGAATGTGTAAACCTGTAATAGTGAAGCTAACATCATCTAAAGTCAACGACAATGCGACTTCAATGCTAACTCACACTATATAATATATATACCGAGTCTGTAAAGGATACTAACACTATGGCTATTGTGTTAGTAACTGATATCTTTTTTGAAATCGATGAGTACCGGATACTAACACTATGGTTTCCGAGTCGGTACATGATACCAACCTGATGGATATAAATTTATGCTAAAGTTCACCCAAATTGAGAATTACAACAATTTCCGAACACCTGTTACTCCAGTTTAACCATACACTCTGGCCTTCATCGATATCAGTTATCACATTTCGCGGTAAGCATGACATCATTCAATTCAATATACTACAGTTAAATACTGTTTGTTGCGAAGAACTAATATATATGCAAGTATGTATTAGGTTTTGCGAACCTAGTAACAAATTAGTTCAGTTGTGAACAGAAGGATAAACCAAAGGCAGCATGAACGGTAAGTACAATCTCATGCACATTCGTTTCGTGCTTACTGGCGACTCATCAGTAGGAGCCGGTATTACGCCCTTTAACCACTATATATTTGGTAGAAGAATGTGGAATAATAGGACGGTACAATCTCCTAGACGAATGTGTAAACCTGTAATAGTGAAGCTAACATAATCTGAAGTCAACGACAATAAGACTTCAATGCTAACTCACACTATATAATATATATACCGAGTCTGTAAAGGATACTAACACTATGGCTATTGTGTTAGTAACTGATACCTTTTTGAAATCGATGAGTACCGGATACTAACACTATGGTTTCCGAGTCGGTACATGATACCAACCTGATGGATATAAATTTATGCTAAAGTTCACCCAAATTGAGAATTACAACAATTTTCGAACACCTGTTACTCCAGTTAAACCATACACTCTGGCCTTCATCGATATCAGTTATCACATTTCGCGGTAAGCATGACATCATTCAATTCAATATATTACAGTTAAATACTGTTTGTTGCGAAGAACTAATATATATGCAAGTATGTATTAGGTTTTGCGAACCTAGTAACAAATTAGTTCAGTTGTGACCAGAAGGATAAACCAAAGGCAGCATGAACGGAAAGTATAATCTCATGCACATTCGTTTCGTGCTTACTGGCGACTCATCAGTAGGAGCCGGTATTAGGCCCTTTAACCACTATATATTTGGTAGAAGAATGTGGAATAATAGGACGGTACAATCTCCTAGACGAATGTGTAAACCTGTAATAGTGAAGCTAACATAATCTAAAGTCAACGACAATGCGACTTCAATGCTAACTCACACTATATAATATATATACCGAGTCTGTAAAGGATACTAACACTATGGCTATTGTGTTAGTAACTGATATCTTTTTGAAATCGATGAGTACCGGATACTAACACTATGGTTTCCGAGTCGGTACATGATACCAACCTGATGGATATAAATTTATGCTAAAGTTCACCCAAATTGAGAATTACAACAATTTCCGAACACCTGTTACTCCAGTTAAACCATACACTCTGGCCTTCATCGATATCAGTTATCACATTTCGCGGTAAGCATGACATCATTCAATTCAATATATTACAGTTAAATACTGTTTGTTGCGAAGAACTAATATATATGCAAGTATGTATTAGGTTTTGCGAACCTAGTAACAAATTAGTTCAGTTGTGACCAGAAGGATAAACCAAAGGCAGCATGAACGGAAAGTATAATCTCATGCACATTCGTTTCGTGCTTACTGGCGACTCATCAGTAGGAGCCGGTATTACGCCCTTTAACCACTATATATTTGGTAGAAGAATGTGGAATAATAGGACGGTACAATCTCCTAGACGAATGTGTAAACCTGTAATAGTGAAGCTAACATAATCTAAAGTCAACGACAATGCGACTTCAATGCTAACTCACACTATATGATATATATACCGAGTCTGTAAAGGATACTAACACTATGGCTATTGTGTTAGTAACTGATACCTTTTTTGAAATCGATGAGTACCGGATACTAACACTATGGTTTCCGAGTCGGTACATGATACCAACCTGATGGATATAAATTTATGCTAAAGTTCACCCAAATTGAGAATTACAACAATTTCCGAACACCTGTTACTCCAGGTAAACCATACACTCTGGCCTTCATCGATATCAGTTATCACATTTCGCGGTAAGCATGACATCATTCAATTCAATATATTACAGTTAAATACTGTTTGTTGCGAAGAACTAATATATATGCAAGTATGTATTAGGTTTTGCGAAACTAGTAACAAATTAGTTCAGTTGTGACCAGAAGGATAAACCAAAGGCAGCATGAACGGTAAGTATAATCTCATGCACATTCGTTTCGTGCTTACTGGCGACTCATCAGTAGGAGCCGGTATTACGCCCTTTAACCACTATATATTTGGTAGAAGAATGTGGAATAATAGGACGGTACAATCTCCTAGACGAATGTGAAACCTGTAATAGTGAAGCTAACATAATCTGAAGTCAACGACAATACGACTTCAATGCTAACTCACACTATATAATATATATACGGAGTCTGTAAAGGATACTAACACTATGGCTATTGTGTTAGTAACTGATACCTTTTTTGAAATCGATGAGTACCGGATACTAACACTATGGTTTCCGAGTCGGTACATGATACCAACCTGATGGATATAAATTTATGCTAAAGTTCACCCAAATTGAGAATTACAACAATTTCCGAACACCTGTTACTCCAGTTAAACCATACACTCTGGCCTTCATCGATATCAGTTATCACATTTCGCGGTAAGCATGACATCATTCAATTCAATATATTACAGTTAAATACTGTTTGTTGCGAAGAACTAATATATATGCAAGTATGTATTAGGTTTTGCGAACCTAGTAACAAATTAGTTCAGTTGTGACCAGAAGGATAAACCAAAGGCAGCATGAACGGAAAGTATAATCTCATGCACATTCGTTTCGTGCTTACTGGCGACTCATCAGTAGGAGCCGGTATTACGCCCTTTAACCACTATATATTCGGTAGAAGAATGTGGAATAATAGGACGGTACAATCTCCTAGACGAATGTGTAAACCTGTAATAGTGAAGCTAACATAATCTGAAGTCAACGACAATGCGACTTCAATGCTAACTCACACTATATAATATATATACCGAGTCTGTAAAGGATACTAACACTATGGCTATTGTGTTAGTAACTTATACCTTTTTTGAAATCGATGAGTACCGGATACTAACACTATGGTTTCCGAGTCGGTACATGATACCAACCTGATGGATATAAATTTATGCTAAAGTTCACCCAAATTGAGAATTACAACAATTTCCGAACACCTGTTACCCCAGTTAAACCATACACTCTGGCCTTCATCGATATCAGTTATCACATTTCGCGGTAAGCATGACATCATTCAATTCAATATATTACAGTTAAATACTGTTTGTTGCGAAGAACTAATATATATGCAAGTATGTATTAGGTTTTGCGAACCTAGTAACAAATTAGTTCAGTTGTGACCAGAAGGATAAACCAAAGGCAGCATGAACGGAAAGTATAATCTCATGCACATTCGTTTCGTGCTTACTGGCGACTCATCAGTAGGAGCCGGTATTACGCCCTTTAACCACTATATATTTGGTAGAAGAATGTGGAATAATAGGACGGTACAATCTCCTAGACGAATGTGTAAACCTGTAATAGTGAAGCTAACATAATCTGAAGTCAACGACAATACGACTTCAATGCTAACTCACACTATATAATATATATACCGAGTCTGTAAAGGATACTAACACTATGGCCATTGTGTTAGTAACTGATACCTTTTTTGAAATCGATGAGTACCGGATACTAACACTATGGTTTCCGAGTCGGTACATGATACCAACCTGATGGATATAAATTTATGCTAAAGTTCACCCAAATTGAGAATTACAACAATTTCCGAACACCTGTTACTCCAGTTAAACCATACACTCTGGCCTTCATCGATATCAGTTATCACATTTCGCGGTAAGCATGACATCATTCAATTCAATATATTACAGTTAAATACTGTTTGTTGCGAAGAACTAATATATATGCAAGTATGTATTAGGTTTTGCGAACCTAGTAACAAATTAGTTCAGTTGTGACCAGAAGGATAAACCAAAGGCAGCATGAACGGTAAGTATAATCTCATGCACATTCGTTTCGTGCTTACTGGCGACTCATCAGTAGGAGCCGGTATTACGCCCTTTAACCACTATATATTCGGTAGAAGAATGTGGAATAATAGGACGGTACAATCTCCTAGACGAATGTGTAAACCTGTAATAGTGAAGCTAACATAATCTGAAGTCAACGACAATACGACTTCAATGCTAACTCACACTATATGATATATATACCGAGTCTGTAAAGGATACTAACACTATGGCCATTGTGTTAGTAACTGATACCTTTTTTGAAATCGATGAGTACCGGATACTAACACTATGGTTTCCGAGTCGGTACATGATACCAACCTGATGGATATAAATTTATGCTAAAGTTCACCCAAATTGAGAATTACAACAATTTCCGAACACCTGTTACTCCAGTTAAACCATACACTCTGGCCTTCATCGATATCAGTTATCACATTTCGCGGTAAGTATGACATCATTCAATTCAATATATTACAGTTAAATACTGTTTGTTGCGAAGAACTAATATATATGCAAGTATGTATTAGGGTTTGCGAACCTAGTAACAAATTAGTTCAGTTGTGACCAGAAGGATAAACCAAAGGCAGCATGAACGGAAAGTATAACTCTCATGCACATTCGTTTCCTGCTTACTGGCGACTCATCAGTAGGAGCCGGTATTACGCCCTTTAACCACTATATATTTGGTAGAAGAATGTGGAATAATAGGACGGTACAATCTCCTAGACGAATGTGTAAACCTGTAATAGTGAAGCTAACATAATCTAAAGTCAACGACAATACGACTTCAATGCTAACTCACACTATATGATATATATAGCGAGTCTGTAAAGGATACTAACACTATGGCTATTGTGTTAGTAACTGATACCTTTTTGAAATCGATGAGTACCGGATACTAACACTATGGTTTCCGAGTCGGTACATGATACCAACCTGATGGATATAAATTTATGCTAAAGTTCACCCAAATTGAGAATTACAACAATTTCCGAACACCTGTTACTCCAGTTAAACCATACACTCTGGCCTTCATCGATATCAGTTATCACATTTCGCGGTAAGCATGACATCATTCAATTCAATATATTACAGTTAAATACTGTTTGTTGCGAAGAACTAATATATATGCAAGTATGTATTAGGTTTTGCGAACCTAGTAACAAATTAGTTCAGTTGTGACCAGAAGGATAAACCAAAGGCAGCATGAACGGAAAGTATAATCTCATGCACATTCGTTTCGTGCTTACTGGCGACTCATCAGTAGGAGCCGGTATTACGCCCTTTAACCACTATATATTTGGTAGAAGAATGTGGAATAATAGGACGGTACAATCTCCTAGACGAATGTGTAAACCTGTAATAGTGAAGCTAACATAATCTGAAGTCAACGACAATACGACTTCAATGCTAACTCACACTATATGATATATATACCGAGTCTGTAAAGGATACTAACACTATGGCCATTGTGTTAGTAACTGATACCTTTTTTGAAATCGATGAGTACCGGATACTAACACTATGGTTTCCGAGTCGGTACATGATACCAACCCGATGGATATAAATTTATGCTAAAGTTCACCCAAATTGAGAATTACAACAATTTCCGAACACCTGTTACTCCAGTTAAACCATACACTCTGGCCTTCATCGATATCAGTTATCACATTTCGCGGTAAGCATGACATCATTCAATTCAATATATTACAGTTAAATACTGTTTGTTGCGAAGAACTAATATATATGCAAGTATGTATTAGGTTTTGCGAACCTAGTAACAAATTAGTTCAGTTGTGACCAGAAGGATAAACCAAAGGCAGCATGAACGGAAAGTATAATCTCATGCACATTCGTTTCGTGCTTACTGGCGACTCATCAGTAGGAGCCGGTATTACGCCCTTTAACCACTATATATTTGGTAGAAGAATGTGGAATAATAGGACGGTACAATCTCCTAGACGAATGTGTAAACCTGTAATAGTGAAGCTAACATAATCTGAAGTCAACGACAATACGACTTCAATGCTAACTCACACTATATAATATATATACCGAGTCTGTAAAGGATACTAACACTATGGCCATTGTGTTAGTAACTGATACCTTTTTTGAAATCGATGAGTACCGGATACTAACACTATGGTTTCCGAGTCGGTACATGATACCAACCTGATGGATATAAATTTATGCTAAAGTTCACCTAAATTGAGAATTACAACAATTTCCGAACACCTGTTACTCCAGTTAAACCATACACTCTGGCCTTCATCGATATCAGTTATCACATTTCGCGGTAAGCATGACATCATTCAATTCAATATATTACAGTTAAATACTGTTTGTTGCGAAGAACTAATATATATGCAAGTATGTATTAGGTTTTGCGAACCTAGTAACAAATTAGTTCAGTTGTGACCAGAAGGATAAACCAAAGGCAGCATGAACGGAAAGTATAATCTCATGCACATTCGTTTCGTGCTTACTGGCGACTCATCAGTAGGAGCCGGTATTACGCCCTTTAACCACTATATATTTGGTAAAGGAATGTGGAATAATAGGACGGTACAATCTCCTAGACGAATGTGTAAACCTGTAATAGTGAAGTTAACATAATCTGAAGTCAACGACAATACGACTTCAAT
>JAQBSW010004234.1:0-71851 GCA_029291075.1 Eudiplozoon nipponicum
ACGCGGCTCCGTGTTACAACCCAACGAAGATCAATTTTTACAAACGCTGTGCTCTTTAAGGTCAAATATTCTAACTCTGTCCTTAAACAATATTTCCCTTAGCTGTGATTTTAGGAACAATCCTTTCTAGTCTCAAGCAGTTTTAACCGATATTTCTTAAACTGAAATTTTATGTGTAATTAATAGTGTTTTTATAAAAAGAACAGAACCGCGCTGGGAACGAAAAAAAAACACGCGGTGGACTAATGGTCATAGTGAACTTATTCCTATTAGTTTAACGATTTGGATTATCCGAACTTCAGAGAACAATATATTAATATCATGTACTGAGATAGAATCGTTACAAACGGTGATCTTAACACTAGTGAGTTGTGTCATTGAAGTCCTTAAACGATTTACATTCTTTTTATAGTGATAACCTTTAACGATGACTTTTCCATGTATCATTTGTTTTAAATCGATGGCATAAATGTTGAGCAATTCAGACCTTTGTACGCGAATAACTGATTGAGCATAAAACAATTTTCTATGATAAACTTAAATCACTTTTATTTTTGCCGTCTAGAGGACGGACAATTTAGCTTAAGTGTGAATGACATTTAAATCATATTTTTGCATAAAAACCATTTTTACAGCTGACAAACATATATTCAATTTTGACTAACTGAGAATAGTGTTTAAGATATAATTTTACATTAAAAAATCTGTATTATTACCATCCAACTCCTTCAATTCAGATTAACAGTGAATTATATTTATGTGCTACATTGTGTGTAATATATACATGAAACCTTTCTTCGGCCTTCTAATATTAACCATCTGAAAAGGAACAGACTGATTGAATGCTCGGGTAGTAATAATAGTAACCATTGATAAGTATTAGGGGTACAAAATCAGGAACGACACAGCAACAGCAAAAAGTACCCCAACATTATGGTGCCCTGGTTCGTCGAACTCACAGCCAGCAAAGAATAAACAAATATCTAGAGTTAAGAAATTCAAGCAATTTGGATGACTACTACAAGATAAGTTAACTCTAAGACACATATCACAGAAAAACACCCTCTCGGGATTACAATGCTCGAAGACAGCTGCACGATGGCGGGTGAGGACGATGTTACACTGCCCTCAGTTCTCGACAACACTCATACACTTAAGATGAGGGCCAGTTCAGGAAATACAGGAAGCCCGATGGTGAGCCCAGCAACAAACCGCATCACCACATGGACACAGTATAAAATATGTCAATTTGATCCAGAATACCTTAATGCGTGGGTCGACGATGTCACTTTACTGGCCAAGGTGTCCAACATAACAGACGAGGGCTCAATATTTCTGAGGGCTTGGGAGACGATCCCAATATCTTTCAGACACGGACTCAAAGATATACTGCATCAATACACTGAGGGCACATGTGCACAGCCATGGCAGAGCCTGCAACGCGCCGTCAAGCAACGTTTGACACCAGATCGAGAAGACAGGCTTACAGAATTAATGAGCCAGATGTCCCTAGGTAGCCGCACGCCTTCTGAGCTATTTATGGAAATGGAGCACAAAGCCTTAGAATTCAAACTGCCCAAGGAAGTCGTAATGCGACTGTTTATACAGAATCTCCCACCGGCACTACAAGAGATGGCCACGTTCTTGCGCGAATCCCTCGAAGTACAGGATGACGTTCTGCCGGCACGTCTAGACAAGTGGTGGAAGAAACACCACCACAGCCTACCGGCCCAAGAGAAAGTCCACATCACCCCAAGAATGTTCGAATCACAACCCACCACATCATCAGCCGGAACAAATGTCACGAATGAACGCCTCATCAGCCTACTCGAGAACCTCACCATAAGGCCAAATTTGGCCTCAGTCGATGCCATCCAAAACAGACGCGACCAGAGCAGGCGTGACCACCGTCATCCACCGACCCGGAATAGCGCCAGGAGGTCGACGTCGAGAGACCGAACCACAGTGCCACAGTTACCAGCGGAGTGGTGTCCGAATCATCGCAGCTATGGCCACTCCACACGTTACTGCCTCGGAAACGGCTGCACCTTCCCGCGCACAGACGCGACGTTCAGATGGGCGCGGTCACCCTCAACTATTCAGGAGGATACGCCCATAGAAAGCTCGGAAAACTGGTGGGGTCAACCTCCGCGGCGGCAGTAGAGGCTGATCACCCCAAGATTGTTGGCCGCTCCACGTCTGATGGCTCGAAGCACGTTGCTTTCGCAGTAGAGCGCAATCAAACTATTGTATTTACAGCGACGGCTCCAGTCAAATCATGCTTCAAACGCCCAAATGCCAGCAACCAGTCTCGTCGTCAGTTGCCACTATCAACATCTTTTCTCATCCGTGACGCAACCTCTGGCGAATTATTTCTCATAGACACTGGATCAGATGTGAGCTTACTACGTCACAATTATTTCGAACCCACCCACCCAGTCGACACCAGCAGTCTGACATGCGCCAATGGTTCCAACATAGCGACGTTTGGGGTACGAGTACACACTATCTCGTTCTCCAACTCAAAAAGATGTTTCAATTATCCGTTCATCATCGCCAAAACGACACGGAACATCATTGGACGTGATTTTCTCGAACACTTCGACCTGACCATTTGTCCAAGAACACGAGAAATACGCACTGCAGTCAATCAGTTGCTTACATCAGCGTTAAAACATACGACTCGCGCCGAAGCAGTCGCATCCATACAGCTTATTCCTTCAGTTCCACATGTACCACAACTGGACGAGGTTCTGAAACGTCATGAATAAATTTTCAAACCTATTTCCTTCATGCCCGACCTCAAGAGGAAGCGGGCTATCACAGCCCACCGTATCATCCTGTCGAAAACACTTCATCATCCTCCACGAGCACGTCCATTGGCACCACACAAACATAAGGCTGCCGAGCAAGAATTCGCCACACTACGTCAACAAGGCATCTGTACACGATCCAGCTCACCTTTTGCGTCGCCTGTGGTAGTAGTACCAAAGAGTGAACCAGAGACATTCAGAGTGTGCGGGGATTATCGTATTCTCAATTCTTGCACACAGTCTGATTCGTACATCCTGCCAAATCCGGCCGACCTACTCCGATCTGCTATCGGTCATGCTGTGTATTCGAAACTTGACTTAGTAAAAGCATACTATCAAGTACCGATGGACAAAGACTCAGTAGCATATACTGCACTCAGATTCACCGGAGGTGGCACGCACGAATATCACTATATGCCATTCGGTCTCAAAAATGCCTCGCAAACATTCCAACGCGTTATGGACGAAATACTAGATGGTCTACCATTTGTAATTCCATATCTAGATGACATCCTGGTATTCTCTAACTCAATGACCGATCATATACAACATATTGAGATCCTGCTCACACGTCTAGAAGACTATGGCCTCCGACTTCATGGCAATAAATGCGTCTTTGCACAGAAATCAATTGAATTCCTTGGTCATCAAATTTCCGAAGAAGGCATGACACCTGTACCTACTAAGGTTCGTGCTATTCAAGATCTACAGCCTCCAACCACAGTTCGGGCATTACGACGATTCTTGGGCAAGATGAACTACTATTCTCGATTTGTACCCTGCCTTGCCAAGATTCTGGCACCTCTTCACAAATATCTCGTGCCAGAAAGCCGTTTCGTCAAGAAATCACAACCGATTCAGCTCAACGTGGACGACATGCAGGCTTACGAGGATGCCAAAAGGGCCCTATGCAAAGCGACCATGTTACATTCCCCGGATTGGTCTCAACCTTTTGAATTGATAACGGACGCATCCGACGTTGCCATAGGCGCAGTACTTCAACAATCCATCAATGGAATACACCAGCCTATCGCTTTCTATTCGCAAAAACTACAACCTCGCGAGACGCGATATGATACGTTAGGAAAAGAATTACTTGCAATCTACCGGTCGATCCTACACTTCCATACCTATCTGGATGGCCGAAAGTTCAAGATCTACACTGACCATCTTCCGCTACTTCCGATGCTGAGAGGAAAGAAAGAATATTTATATTCACGACGTGTCAACTCGCAACTTACACGAATACACGAGTATGATTATGAAGTCACCCATGTTAAAGGATCAGAAAATGTGGTCGCAGACTCCCTAAGCCGTCCGGCAGATCTTTGTGCCTCAATACTGTATCCTTCACCTATAAGCATTCAGGAATTGCAAGCAGCTCAGCAAGATGATATATCACTTCGGACATTTGATGTCAATCGACTGAAATCACTTGATTACGACGGAACCCTACTGCAGTGCGAAATAACTGACGTGGGCCCTCGGCCGTTTATACCTGAAAAACTCCGTCACAAGATCTTCGAAGTCTACCATTCATTGAGCCACCCATCTGGCGAAGCATCAGTAGAAATTCTATCCAGAACGTATTTTTGGCCTGGCATGCGACGAGATATCAAGATGTGGTCAAAACAATGTCTAGAATGTCAGAAATGCAAAGTGACGAGACACACCAAAACGGCGCCACAAGTCATTCAAGTGCCCAAAGTCCGATTTACGCACATACACGTTGATCTGGTAACCTTACCTGCCGTGAACAACATGCGATATCTACTGTCAATACGGGACCGCACCACTCGATGGTATGAGGCCATACCACTTCCAGACATGAAGCAAGAAACTGTCAGTTATGCTCTAGAGCTCAATTGGTTCGCTCGGTTCGGTGCTCCAGCTGAAGTGACAACCGATCGTGGCGCACAATTTCTCGGAGAGGAGTTCACAGCCCTACTGCAATACTACGGTGTCAAACACTCCGTGACCGCGGCTCGCAACCCGAGAGCAAATGGTTTCGTTGAAAGACCACACCGAGAACTGAAAGCGGCGCTCAAGGCTAGCCCAGAAGAAAATTGCTTGCGGCTCTACCGAAAGTACTCCTATCAATGCGTACAAGACCTCGTGAGCCGATCAAATGTAGCTCCGCTGAAATGGTATTTGGCGAATGTCTACGGCTTCCTGGCGAACTAGTCCGATCACGCTCTGAAACTGCATTAATGATAAACGATCCGACATTTCTGTTTCCACTTCGCAGTTTTCTACAGTATAACGCTCAGAATCGGCCGATCTGTCCTACACGTCAGCAACATGGCCCAATCTATAAACGCAAAGATTTTGATAGCTGCAAATGGTTCTTCATCAACAACGATATGGATAACAGGATTTTAGCCAAACCGAAGCGCGGTCCTTATCGTGTGTTAGATCGACGTCAGAATTACATCATTCTGGAGATTAATGGCAAAGCTGAAGCGGTCTCCAAGCACAGACTATCCCCAGCCGACGTTGATCCAGATGACCCGCTGTTTCGCGATGTAGACCTATCAGGCGGTGAAGAAACGAGAACGCCACCCCCAGACAGTCTTGCTAACATCGGATTGACGCCCGACGTCCCATCAACAACCGAGCCAACTGAAGCCGTCACGCCGCCGCGAGATATAGAAGAACCAGAATCAGTGTTGTCAGAGCCAAAATCAGTCATTACACGGTACGGCAGAGCAATAACACTTCCTGGAAGGTTAGCCCCCTTCATGGTGTACTAATTTTCATTGTCGGGGGGGTGTATGTAACACGCGGCTCCATGTTACAACCCAACGAAGATCAATTTTTACAAACGCTGTGCTCTTTAAGGTCAAATATTCTAACTCTGTCCTTAAACAATATTTCCTTAGCTGTGATTTTAGGAACAATCCTTTCTAGTCTCAAGCAGTTTTAACCGATATTTCTTAAACTGAAATTTTATGTGTAATTAATAGTGTTTTTATAAAAAGAACAGAACCGCGCTGGGAACGAAGAAAACACGCGGTGGACTATTGTGTCATAGTGATCTTATTCCTATTAGTTTAACAATTTGGATTATCCGAACTTCAGAGAACAATATATTAATATCATGTAATGAGTAGAATCGTTACAAACGGTGATCTTAACACTTGTGAGTTGTGTCATTGAAGTCCTTAAACGATTTACATTCTTTTTTTAGTGATAACCTTTAACGATGACTTTTTCCATGTATCATTTGTTTTAAATCGATGGCATAAATGTTGAGCAATTCAGACCTTTGTACGCGAATAACTGATTGAGCATAAAACAATTTTCTATGATAAACTTAAATCACTTTTATTTTTGCCGTCTAGAGGACGGACAATTTAGCTTAAGTGTGAATGACATTTAAATCATATTTTTGCATAAAAACCATTTTTACAGCTGACAAACATATATTCAATTTTGACTAACTGAGAATAGTGTTTAAGATATAATTTTACATTAAAAAATCTGTATTATTACCATCCAACTCCTTCAATTCAGATTAACAGTGAATTATATTTATGTGCTACATTGTGTGTAATATATACATGAAACCTTTCTTCGGCCTTCTAATATTAACCATCTGAAAAGGAACAGACTGATTGAATGCTCGGGTAGTAATAATAGTAACCATTGATAAGTAGTAGGGGTACAAAATCAGGAACGACACAGCAACAGCAAAAAGTACCCCAACCTTCTGATCCTGTTTGTCAATTCTTGTCAAAACTACATTGGCTTATATATTCAATATTTCTTCTCCTGATGTATTATTATTTGTTGATGTATTGTTATGTCCGCAACCAGAATATTCTTTGCTAACAAAGTATTGAAATTTGCATCTATCTATCGTTCTTAATGCCCATTATTGGGAAGGATCTCAAATTTGCTTCAGATAATTGACGTGGATATTTGTTCTCAAGGTCACCACCGTGTCCTGTTGCCATCTGTGGATATCAGCGTATTTCGGTGAGCAAATATAGTTATAATATACAAAATTACAAGATATCTTATTCTAATGTTATGACTGGTTTATAAAATATTGAGGATACAGAGCAATGAGCAGGTGGACTGAAGGAATGTAGTTTAAAATATTGTTGAGAGGAACTTAAGTGTTCCAAATTAGATGATCAGACCACATATATGGATTATCCGGGCCTGGCATCTCAGAGGCTCTCTTATGGTAGTGACCAAAGGGCCTCTACATATTGATGTCCAATAAATTAATTAACCTCAACATCAAATCTCCAATTACGCAAAATTTAAATGTATATATACTGCAAAATATTTAAACACCAAAGTAATTAATAAACTAATTTCTTTTATAATAATATTCGTTTTAACCAGCCACTGTAGTGTAAACGCCCCGGCTTCAAGTAAATGCCGTACGACGTTACAAACTCGGTTAAGGTGCTCTGAATAGAGATTTGTTACTGATAGGAGGGCCCTTAAGAGGGCCTGGTCGTGCGTTCTCCTGAATTATTCAGTGTGAAGATGTCCTAGAGTCTTGGGTGGACTCTGGTTGTTGTTGCTCCCGTGGTCGAGTTGTAATCACGATGTGGATAACGTCGTTCAGGTTCTGCAATTAATTGGCTCGTCTCGCTGGTTGTACCGCAACAAGATGAGTCACGGATGTAGCCAATTGTAGGTGAAACTATCAAATCACCAGCGTAGGTATTGACAGCCGACAGAACGCACACGCGTAACGCAAAGCAGAATGCAAATGCGACAACTGCCTTGCATGGTAAATTGCCGTGCTTAAATAGCATGCCATGTCTACTTGCACACTATTGGTTAAACGGCAAGTTTTGCTTTTTTCTCATTGGTGCAATGTAAATAAAATTTAATTTAATTTACGCAATATGTCGGCAATTAATTTGTGTCGTTACAGTAGTTTACTTTTATCAATAAATGCTACTTTAATTTTGGTTAGAGGAAATATCGTCCTCTACAGTGTATATAACGGCTCTTGCAGATTCGACTTAATGGCTTTTATTAACAATTACCAACACTCCAACAGAAGCGTTTTAATTTTTGATTTCTATTGTAACGACACAAAGCAATTCGCTGACATATTGCGTAAATTAAATTCAATTCAATTTACGCGGCACCAATCAAAATTAAGCGAAATTTGCCGTTACCTAATGGTGTGCAAGCAGTAAATCAAGGCTATTTAAGCACGGTGAATTTACCGTGCAAGTCAGTTATCGCGTTTGCTTTCTGCTATGCGTTGCGCTTGAGTGCTGTCTGCTATTGGGCTTGCTTCACACACATTGGCAATTTCAGTCTCGCCAATCATGTTGCTGTACAACTTGAGAGACAGAGAAACATCTACAGTTTCTAATTTTCGCTTGTCACATGCGCGGTTTGTAATGGCTCCGACTTTGTTGAATACCGAATTTGAGAAAATTATTGCAGCCCTTCAAAATTCCATAAAGGAGCTAAAGGAGGAGAACATCGCAATTAAAAATAAGATGTCTAAGCTGGAGTCGGATGTCAGTAAACATGCAGAAAAATTAGATTTAGCGGAAAGGAAAAATGAATACTTAAGCGCAAAAATTGATGATTTGACCGTGGCGTTAAACAAGAAGGTGGATAAATTAAGGCTCGATGTTGTGCCATGGATTGAGCTAGCTGAAATAACAGTAGATGATGATACATCAACAAAAAACTGCACTTCAGGAGATGAAATATTAAATATGTTATCTAATGAAGTTTCTGCTAGGATTTGAAAACAGAAGCAGTTAATATTATTTAATCTTAATGAAAATGCTGACCCGAATGATGTTGAGAAATTTAATGATTTAATCAAAGATACGACTGAGGCCGAAATAACTAAATGTTACAGAGTTGGCAAGAAAACTGAACGACCAAGGCCGGTTGTGATAAAACTATCAAAGAGGCCGACAAACAAGCAAGTGGAAGATATCAATAAGAAGAAAGAAGAATGTAATAGCTTCCACAATATATTCATCTGCAGAGACAAGACCTTTCTCCAAAGGAAATTGTCAGCAGCGAAGAAGTTGAAGAAGAATTTAGATAATGGATCAAGTAATCCGAAACAAGTTACTATAAAGGGTGTGTCAGTAGATTCTAAAATCACAAAAGACGGAGTATCAGTAGATTCTAAAATCATAAAAAACGGAGTAGCACTAATGAATGTGGTGGACAGCAGACAGCTACGCACTATAGCTACAATACCCAACAAACGAATTATAAGGAAACCAAAAAAGTTAAACCAGTAACTATCGGAAACTGTAAAGATGAGTTTTGTTGTACATATTCTTTATTTTATGCTAATTGTAGAAGTGTTAAGAATAAAACTTTTTTGCTGTGTGATTTTATAATAAGTAACAATTTTGACTTTATAATTTTAACTGAAACCTGGCTGAACAAAGACATTGAAAACTATGAATTTGACATTCCTCATTATTCTCTATTTAGGAAAGACAGATCCTTGGATAAAAGAGGTGGAGGAGTACTTATTTATAGTAAATCGATATTAAATGCGATAGTGTTACATACTAGTGAATATAATACTGTCATTGATTTTTTAACGATACAAATTGATAACCTGATCTTAACTGCGGTTTACAGACCGCCGTATGCTAATACATATGATGATCAAATGTTTACCAATTCTTTTCAATATATTTTGGACTGCCATGGTAATATTGTTGTGGTAGGAGATTTTAATAGGCTGCATGACTGTGAAATAATCAATCTTTTTTCTAATCATGATCTTAAGCAGATTATAAAGGAACCAACTAGAGGTTCGGAATTCTTAGATCATGTATATTTAGAAGTTGAAGCGTTGAACTCACACAGTTATGATGTAGTAAATTACTTCAAAGAATTGGATCATAAACAAATCATTTTACAATGGAACCTTTCGAGTAGCAAAGCACAGAAACCTAATTTTGAAAGTGCGCACGTGCAATGTTCCAGAATCAACTGGAATCTTTTTAGAGAATTAAGCTTATCTATTGATTATGAATGTTTTTTATCATGAACAATGACAAATTTGTTTCTTCTGTTTCATTGTTATTATCTGATATGTTTAGGGCATCTACATTTACGGATGTTATACCCAAGAGATTAAATAGGAAGTTATGTAAGCTAAGAATCAAACGAGATAATATAATGAAATGTAGTCTTATCAATAGTATTAAAAAATGAGGTTAGAATTGATTGATAAAGAAATTAATTCATCACTGCTGATAATCCGTCAAAGATCAGAGAGAATTATTTTGGCCAAACTGAAGAGCAATCCTAGACTAGGATACAAACTACTCCCAGACTACAGTAAATATAAGGAAAAATTAAAGCTTATATTACCTGTGGGCAAATTGTTATGTAATCCACAGAACGAAAGCAATTTCATTGATCTACCTGATCCTTCGGGAAACCAGGATCTAGGACTTGTTATTGACAGTGATGCATTGATAGAATTAATGGTAAAAATAAAATCAAAAAAACAAAAAGATCACCTTTGAATATCGATTGATAACCTACTTCAATTACCTTTAAATTTTATGAATGCGCTCTGCAATTTTATAAATAGAATTTTGAAGGATGGGAAATTACCAATCGATATATTAACAATAGTAGCTAAACCATTGCCAAAAGTAAGTAAGCCAAAGTGCACCAGTGATTATAGATTAATCTCTATTAGCCCTTTGTTTTTGAAGATAATAGAACGATTGATACTAGATCATTTAGAAAGTATGTTGCCGGCTGATTTTGATATATGCCAACATGGCTTTACGAAAGACAGGTCGACAACTACTAATATGCTTTCTATGTGGAAACATGTAATTACATTAGATGAGAAAAAGTTAGATGCATTAATTGTATTCATAGATATCTCAAAAGCAATTGACTCTATATCTTTTGATGCTATTTTGAATGCGATTAATTTATTGAATATTGATCCGAATATTTTTAGATTACTTAGATACTATTTATATAATCGAAGAATGAGTATTCAAGTAAATGATTTGATTTCTAATTCGAAAAGGGTAACAAGTGGAGTTCCACAGCGATAAAGTTTGGGGCCAATTTTATTTAAAATTGTATTTGCACATTTGGAAACTAAAATCCCTAACGGTCGAGTTTGCAAATTCGCTGATGATTTAAAAATAATCTTTCCAATTGATCCAAAAAATGTCGAATTCTACAAAAATAATTTGACACTAGATTTGTATGATTTAAGTAGATACTTGTTAACACTAGGGCTGAGAATAAACAGTAAAAAGACGAGAGCTTTAAAAATAGGTAACAGAACTGATTTCAATTATGTTTATTTTCATGATGCTGAGATTAATGATGTTTTTGAGATTAAACTTATGCAAGAAATTAAGGATTTAGGCATAACTATTTATTGTACGGCTTCTGCTGAGAGACATATTGAAAGGATAGTAGGCAGTGCCAAGAACAGATGGGCACTAATAAATAGAAATATGTTATCGAGTGAAATAAAATATAAAATGTTTATAATATGGATTAGACCGATATTAGAATATGCTGCCGCTACTTGGAATCCTTTAACAAAGGGTTTGTCTAATAAGATAGAAGCTGTACAAAGAAAAGTTGTGAAACAAATAAGTCCTATCTCCTGCATTATATATGCCACTAGATTACAGTTTGTATCACTGCATCCTTTATTGTTTTGGAGGATGTGATATTGCATAAAAGTTTTTCATTTGAACCAGTGGACTGGTGCCTATATGAATCCAATAAGAAAGAGCCATGAAGTTGGAACTAGATCTGGTCATTTTGCAATATCTCCACCATTGGTGGGGAATGTTGCGAGCAAGCTATTTTCTTTTTCAAAAATTTTCAAAATTTACAATCAATTGCCAAATGGGCTTAGAGAAACGCCTCCATCCAAAATGTCTCTTAAATTTTTATCTACCGAACTAGAAAAAGTGTTCAATCCTGCTGATATTTTTAATTTTGATTATGATTATACTTTCTCGTGGTTAAATAAAAAACAGGATTAATTGTTTTTCAGCAGCATAACTTCTCGAGATTCTATCTTCAAGTTTTGTACTATTAAACCTGAAACTTTGTGCATTACATATCATGTTAAACAACAATACATACAATCAATTATTAGTCATGGTTCCCTTTTTTGCATAATGTTACACTCGAATAATACATTAAATTTTTCTATATTTGATGATGAATCTATCTCTCTTTATAACCGAACTTTCTGATGCTGATAAATTGTACAGTACAACTAATTGCACATATTTATGTGAAGTGATATGATTTTATATTGTACATTTTCTATTTTTATTATTTGATGGAACATGTAAGGTTTGAATCCAAATAAAGATTTTCTATTCTATTCTATTCAAGTCAACCCACCAATGGTGGGAATGTTGCGAGCAAGCTACTCTCTTTTTCAAAAATTTACATAATTTACAATCAATTGCCAAAGGGGCTTAGAGCAACGCCACCCACTAAAATGTCTTTTAAATTTTTATCTACCGAACTAGAAAAATTGTTCAATCCTGCTGATATTTTTAATTTTGATTATGATAATACTTTCTCATGGTTAAATAAAAGACAAGATTAATTGTTTTTCAGCAGCATAACTTCTCGAGATTCTATCTTCAAGTTTTGTATTATTAAAACTGAAATGTTATGCATTATATCATCTTGTTAATCAACAATACATACAATCAATTATTAGTCATGGTTCCCTTTTTTGCATAATGTTACACTCGAATAATACATTAAATTTTTCTATTTTTGATGATGAATCTATCTCTCTTTATAACCGAACTTTCTGATGCTGATAAATTGTACAGTACAACTAATTGCACATATTTATGTGATGTGATATGTTTTTATATTGTACATTTTCTAATTTTATTATTTGATGGAACACGTAAGGTTTGAATCCAAATAATGATTTTCTAATCTATTCTATTCAAGTCAACCCACCATTGGTGGGAATGTTGCGAGAAAGCTATTCTCTTTTTCAAAAATTTACAAAATTTACAATCAATTGCCAAAGAGGCGTAGAGAAACGCCTCCAACTAAAATGTCTTTTAAATTTTTATCTACCGAACTAGAAAATGTGTTCAATCCTGCTGATATTTTTAATTTTGATTATGATAATACTTTCTCATGGTTAAATAAAAGACAGGATTAATTGTGTTTCAGCAATATAATTTCTCGAGATTCTATCTTCAAATTTTGTATTATTAAAACTGAAATATTATGCATTATATCATCTTGTTAATCAACAATGCATACAATCAATTATTAGTCATGGTTACCTTTTTTCTTACAAACTGTCATACTCGAATTATACCTTAAATTTTTCTAATTTTGATGAAGAATCTATCACTCTTTACAGCTGAACTTTCTGATGCTGATAAATTGTACAGTACAACTAATTGCACATATATATGTGATGTGATATCTTTTTATATTGTACATTTTCTAATTTTATTATTTGGTGGAACATGTGTGGTTTGAATCCAAATAAAGATATTCTATTCTATTCTATTCTATTCTAAATAACCTTTCAGTGAGCCAGTTACTGCAGAATTTCAACGGGATTACTCAGCTACTCACTCGCCTCGGATGTCAACACCACAACAGAAAGAAAAACAACCCAAGTCAACCAGAGCTAGTCTCAAGTGTCTAGGAGTTCTTCTAGACACTGCTACACTAACTGACCATCTCGGCATTTACCGGAGAACGCAAAACCGGCCCTAATAAGGCCCCCAACAGTACTAACTCAGCCATCATTGGCACCTAACTGACTTTGTAACTTCGTACGGCATTTACTTGTAGCTGAAGCGTTTACTAAATCGGCGACCGCGCCAGGATACTGAGTACTGATCTGTTTTTTTAGTCATAAGCAAACTTTTGGTATAAATACAATCGACTGTGATTCTTTTTCACATTATTGAGAGTACAGTAAGTTAACATTTCCATATACGTTTTACTCCAGTTGTTAATCTCTCTAAAGTCGAGGTCTTCTGGGCAATTTTTGTTTATATTTTTTTTGAAGGAAGGTGTTCTTTTGAATAATTTTTTTCCTACGTACAAAACTGTACATCTTGGTAATCTATCAAAGGACATTGACTGTACGAGCTGTAGAACTGACTTGTGTTTTGTGAAGGAACTAATTTCATCTGTGTTCTGCGCTCATCTCGGCAGATTCAACTGCGGAAGATTCTGTTTCAACTGTGGAAGCCGTTTGTGGGTAAGCGTTTTGTTTAAAGTCTTTTTATACATTTTCATCTTGCTTATAAATTTATGCTTTTAAGATCCTGTGAGATTATTAGAATGTCAGGTTCAATTTTAGATATTGATGTTCCTGTTTGGGATGTTGATAGCAAACTATTTTTATGTGCGTAGACTCCGCTTTCTCCCCGTTTCCAGATTAAGACATTCATCAAAAACTGTCAAAGGTTTTCGCTAAACTACCTGCTGAATTGTAGCGACGGATTTATCCGAAGCTTGAATTCATTAGGAAACTACCCAATCCCATTTTGGGCCTACAAAATTAAGTAGAATCCTTGCTGGGTCCCACAGAAACTAAACAGATAATAAATAAATATGCGCAGTTAGACATGCCCAACCTTGGCCCCATCGAGATTTTAAGGAAATTACGGAAACGTTGGTATAAAACCAATATTTGTGACAATGAGGCTAAGGTTGTTTTTATTAACAATCTTCCGCAATCACTTAAATTATTCGCCAGACAGCTCCCCAACACTCTCTATATAGATGACTTATCTGAGAGATGTGAGTTAGTATTTAGGGTTTTGGAACTTAAGTTAAATTCGTCAACCTTTTGTCTGCTCCCGCAGGATGGTAGGCTCTCTTCTTTAGAGAGGAGAGTAGCAAACATGGCAAAATTCTAGAAGGATTGGCCATAAGGAAATCCGAACTAAATCAGGTGAATGCTCGACAAAATTTTACGCCAAAAAACATTATAACAGTAGGCGGTGATCGAGATCCCCGCAATGCTTTAACAGTTATGCCCCAAAGAACTGGTGCTATTATCACCATAAGTTTTTTATTCATGTCAAGTCTGTATCTGTCGTTCAAAAGAATTACCGAATGAATGCTAATTTCCACAGTTGACGGTAGAGACAACAGAAAACCGGCACAGTGGTGCATCAGGATTGGGAAACGTATGGCGCAGAAAGTAGAAGACCGTACTTTCTGCGCATTAACGGCATCAACAGCGGAACAAGGAAGAAATCACTTAAAATCGGACATTCCTATCGACTATTTTCATCCACGGCAAATTTTCCACATCTATAGCCAAACGGACAATGCCAGTCGCAATCACCAGCCTACTTGTTTGCATGAACCGGCCAAATAGCCAAACGAACTTCTGCACCTTCTTGGTTTCAGAACTGGCAAAGAATTCATCGTAGATACAAGTGCAGCAGTCTCAGTTCTCAAGGGTGATTCAATGGCCGAGATGTCGCTAGGCTTTCTACTCGCAACAGCTACAGGCGAGCCCATACATACTTATGTCTGTCGATATCGCACACTAAATATAGATTTACGGCGTGAACTTACTCAGAACTTTATCGTCGCCAAGATCTCCTATAACATAATAAGCCTAGATTTCCTGTTGAAATATCGCGTCCTTGTTGATCTTGCCGATCAAAAGTTCATCGACCCCTCCACCGATCTTGATCAAAGTTATTGACACTTGCCTCCGAGCGTTTGGAGTTACTTGTCATTCAGCCAAACTAAGTGCATCATTCAGCAGAGATATAAGAAGCTCTTTGAAAACACAAGTCGCTTTTCGATCTCAGCGAGTCAGAGTTACGAGTATCAAACACGATGCACCATATCGTCACAGAAGGACAACCTATTGCACTCAAAAAGCGACCACTGGCTCCTGCTAAACTGAAAGCTGCCCAAGAGGAATTTTTAAGGCTTTTGGAAGGGGGAATCATCAAACCATCAAAAAGTTCATGGGCGTGACCACTGCACTTAGTCTCCAAATCAAACGGTTCGTACAAAGCCTGCGGAGATAGCTGCAAGCTAAAATCAGTGACAAAATCTGATGCATATCTTATTCCCAAAATTAACACCTTACTTGAAAACTCAACGGCGGCAATTACTTCTCAAAGATTGACCTCAGACAAGCCTACGATCACATCCCGGACGGGAAGACGATATTGAAAAGACTGCGATCATCACTCCATTTGTCCTTTTCGAATATCTTTACATGCCTTTTGAACTTAAGAATGCTACACAGACATTTCAAAGATTCATAGACAACATAATTCGCGACGACGCCGCTTACTGTATGTCATATCTAGGTGACATAATGGTATTCAGTCCAGACTTAGAATCTACGAAATATCCTCTCACGCTTATTCAACCACGGACTCAAGATCAACTGTGACAATACGCATCCGTGGACTTCTTAGGGTATCGTGTCACGCCACAAGGTATTCAATCTTTGCCGTCAAAGGCAAATTCAATCGGGAATATAAAGTCAGTAAAGACTGTTAGCGAGTTGGGGAAAATTTTGGGAGTACTAAACTACTATTGCAATTTCCTTCCCGACCTTTCAAGACAACTTTATGCTTTGTGCAGGCGCCTGCAGAATCGACATGAACTTAGCAAGAATTCCACCATTACTTGGTTATCTGAAGACGAAGAATTTTTTCGACTCACCATCAACTCGTTAGAAAATTCTACAATGATAACGCATCCAGATTTTCAACGACCATTTCTACTCACGACAGATGCTTCTGAATACGTTATAGGAGCCACTTTGGAACCAGAGATCGACGGAGTCCGGAAGCCTTTCAGTTTCTACTCGCGTACTCTCCAACAAGTAGACACGAGATACGACACTTTCGGTCGAGAACTCCTCGCCATCTACGTCGCAGTGCGCCATTTTATCAGCATCGTTGGCATCAGCAGATTTGTTGTTGTCACAGATCATGCACCATTAGTTAGCACACTTCAAAACGCGACTTCAACTATCGCCAAATACCTTGCCTGAATGGAAAGACAGCTTTCACGTCTAAGCGAATGGCAATTTGACATCTTTCATGTCATGGTCGAACAAAACTTCATTGCAGATTCCCTTTTCAGACCAGACGTCTCGCTACAACCACCTTCGCCGTCGTCAATCACTTGAACTCCGTGACACAGCGAATCTGCACCAACGCCATCCCTCCTGCAAACTAAACAGCGCGGTTACATTCAAATTCAAAGATCAGTAGCCCGTCATCCAACCAAGTTCATATGCCGTCTCTGGAAAGGCATTCCGATTGTTTACTTTACGTGTACGCAGCCCAGCAAGCCAGTTCTGCCGACCAACCTTCAGAGAAAGCTTTTCGACTAAATTCACTCAATTTATCACCCAGGAAGCAAGGCAACTTTCCGATTTCTTACACAGCGTTTCTGTAGTCACAGGCTCAGACAGAACGCCAAACGATGGTTCTCCCAGTGTGCCATTTGCCTGAAAGACAAGATCACAGGGCACAATCGTTCTAAGTTGCAACATTTCCGAACTACATCTCGCCTAGACATCGTCCACATTGACTTAGTTCATCTGACAAGGTTTCAAGGTTTTAGCTACCTTCTAACTATGATTGATAGATTTACACGATGGCCTGCGGCATTACCTCTTGGCACTATTTCTGCAGACGAAGTAACTAACGGTTTTATCTCTGCATGGATATCCCATTATGGTGTCCCCCATGAGGTCATCACTAATAGTGGCACTTGCTTCTCATTGTATCGTTTCAAAACCATCTTGCGATCCATGGGATGTATCTAACTCCAGACGACTGCCTACCCTTCCCAATCTAACGGTATGGTAGAGAGAATGTATATGGAACTCAAAGGTGCTTTAGCATCCTCGTCCATTAATGGCAACTGGGTCGATGCACTACCTGTAGTTCTGCATGCGATGCGTTCCCCCACTCATGGATCCATTAACACGTCTGCATCACAACTCTTGTATCGAATGGATCTACGACTGCTTAGTCAGCTCCCACGTCTACTACCCGCAGAGGATGACCCACAAGACGAAGTTACCCGCCTCTGACTTTATTTCGATAACACGTCTGAACAGCTACCGAGACATACCCCTCGTCCAGTTTTCGTTCACCCGCAGCTCCACAGCTACAAGAGAATACTCGTTCGGAACGACACTGCTGTTGCACCATTACAACCAAAGTATCGCGTTCCTTACCCGATTTTGCTCAGACAACCCAAATTTTTCATTATCATGCAAGGCGCGACACCAACATCAGTAAGCATTCAACATTCTACACAAGTCTCAGGCTCCATCTGCCTACAATCTCAATCTAGGAATAGCTTAATTTGCATAACGCGAAATTTATATTTTTTTAACATTTATTTTTTGTTATTCTACATATCAAAATTTTTAACTTTACGCGCACCACTTGCGCCCTATGTCACGCAACGTGACCTATGAAATCACATGATTCATTATATTTTTCTCACTCTCACTTGTCTCATTTGGTATAACAAGCTTTTCTTAGCTAACAATTGCGTAGCATTTTGTACAGTTCTTTGGTATTATGCCATCTCTGAGGCAATATTCGAGTACATTTTTTATGCAGTTATCGTTTGATTTTCATGTATATATTTTTATATTATAATGTATGGCTCAAACCTGAGCTCACACTGCCTAATTTGTTATGGCCAGCTACTTACAGCTAACGCCTTTGTGTAGCAACATTAAGTACTTATGAGCTTCATATCATGGATTAGGCCACTTTCAATGCATATCTCAACTTCATCAGTTGCACAGAGACCACTCTACAAATATCATGACAATAATGTCCAACACAGACTAGCTCCTTTGGTCGTATAGAAACACATTGACGGCGATCCAGCCTGCCCAGGTTTTAACTTAAACCTGGAAACTTCAGTGGCAATCTACCTTGAAATCCTCACGCTGCGGCTCCCAAATCTTACACTGATCTTTTTTGTCTTACTCGGTATGACCAGCCACTAGATCTAACAATTTGTGGGCAGTTTCTAGTGGTTATTTGGCATAATATCATAGTTGAAGCAACCAACATGCATACTTCAGCCCAGCATTACGATATATTATTTGTATTTCTTGCTATGAGCAGAACAATAACCAGTTGCTTAACTTGGTTTGCACTGTGTCATGCATTTCTTATGAAGCCTCGCCGAGAGGAATGTTCCTTTTTACAGAGAGGAAAGTGATGTAACGACGCCATTTGGCGTAAATTAAGTTCAATTCAATTTACGCGGCACCAACGCTAAAAAAGCTAAATATGCCGTTAACCAATGGTGTGCGATCAGTCAATGAAGGCTATTTAAGCATGGTGAATTTACCGTGCAAGTCAGTTATCGCGTTTGCCTTATCTGTGCTTAACGCTTCAGTGCTGTCTGCTATTGTCACCTACGCTGGTTTTTTGGGCCTGCTTCACACACATTGGCAATTTCAGTCACGCCAATCTTGTTGATGCACAACTAGAGAGACTGAGCAACATCTACAGTTGATCCTTTAAGTGAGCCAGTTACTGCAAAACTTCAAAGAAATTACTCAGCTACTCACTCGCCACGGATGTCAACGCCACAACAGAAAGAAAAACAACCCAAGTCAACCCGAACTGGTCTCAAGTGTCTAGGTGTACTTCTTGACACTGCCTCACTAACTGACCTTCTCGTCATTTCCCAAGAGAGCACAAAACCGGCGCTAATAAGGGCCTATAAACAATAATACCTCAGCCATCCTTGGCACCTAACTGAATTTGCACCGTCGTACGGAATTTAGTTGAAGCTGAAGCGTTTACTTGTAATTTATTTTGGAGGCTGTAGAAACAGTTCTTTTTTAAATATGTATGAATTTTATTATTATTAGGATACAAAATAAATTATACAATAAATTATATCATACCTTAGCTATAAATTTTACACTTTATTAATACTTACTTTACTATGAATATGCCAAAAAAATATATTTTTGAAATACACGTTGTCTGCAAATTGCTAGAAACCATACAATTAACATTTACTGTTTAAAAATTGAAACCGATAAAGCAAAAGGTAATAATAATAACAATTAGAAGAATTGTTTTGAAGAAATGTAATCTTCTGGTCCAAGAACATTAAACGAATATTAGTTGCTTGAACGGTGATAATAATTACTATGGTCTTAGCTGCGGTCTTGATATAACTATCCGACTCTTAATGTACATACATTTGTCAGTATAAATTAAGCATTATGTAGTGTTGAAAAGGGAATTCATCCAGTAGATGGATTTGTTAGTGAAGAGGCTCCAACCCTATTTGTTAAGGAGAACCCCTTAGTTGCCAAGCTGGTTTCAGTTTTAATACACAAAATCGAGTCTTTTAGAGGCCCATTGGTCACTACCATAAGAGAGCCTCTGAGATGCCAGGCCCGGATAATCCATATATGCGGTATGATCATCTAATGTGGAAAATTAAAGGCCCTCTGAACTATCTTTTAAATTGCATTCCTTAAGTCCACTTGCTAATTGCTCTGTGTCCTCAATAATTGCTAAACCAGCCATACTATTAGGATAAAATTTCTTACAATGTATATATTATATTAAATACACTCATCGAATACTGATATCCACAGATAAGAACGATACAGTGGTGACCGGAAACAAATTTGAGATTCTTCTCATGTATGTATATAATAATAGATAATAATAATACATTTATTTGGCATCAAAGGCCAACTGGCCCAATCATTGAAATAGCAAATCAAGGGTAGGATATGTGGAGGTGAGTGGAATTGTGACTAGCAAAGTATTTAATAGCAGGGGGAGGGGTTGGGGAGGGGAAAAGTTATCATTAACAACAAGATAGTTCAATCTGGTGAAAAATAAATATAAGCGAAGTTCCATTTGACTAGACAAGATCAATTGGAGATAGTCCGTGAAGTATCAGATCTTCAAGGTGAATGTGAGATCGAAAACGAAGATGAAGATAAAAGGATGGCGGCCCGGAGGTAGACGACGACCGTTGGAGTCCGTTGTCGTGACGAATGAATTGATGGAGTCGGCAGGATTGAGGCGAGCGAGTCTTGCAAGGATCGCAGGCATCTGTAGAACGTGATCGAGATTAAAATAAGACCAGGGAGAGTCGAAGTCCGAAGCGAACCGTTGGTGAATCGGTAGGGCTGTTGGGTTTCCGGTCCTCCGCTGAAACAAGAAAGAAAGAAAAGAGTTGGATGAGCAAAACGTAGTAGAGTATCCGCAACGTGGATATAATGGGGTTAGGAATGGGCTGAGAGGTGGTATTAGTGAATCTTGAAGAAAAAAGAATAAGACAAGAGAGGTAAGAAGATAGGGTGGAGTAAATGTTATGGATTGAGAAGGAACCAGTTTCGTTTCCAATCGGTCGTATCACAAAGAAATTTGTTGAAGAAGTACTGATGGGCTGCCTTTTTGAATTCGTGCTGGGGTAGGAGTTTTATGTCTGTGGGGAGAGCGTTGAAGACATTAGTGGCTTTGGAGAAGAGATAGATTTTTTTAAATAAGGTGGGGGTATGAAAGGCTTGGATAGAAGAGTTACTAGAACGTGTGGCGTAGTGGTGACTTGGGTGGGCAAAGTTGGAGAGTGGTAAGGAAGTTGAGATCTTATGGATAAAAGAAATGACTCGAAGGTGACGTGTGAACCAAAGCGGAAGGAGGTTAGCTAGAAGTAGGCGTTCCCTGTAGTTTTGGCAGTTCGGGAAGACTCGCTTAAGAAATCTGGAGGATACCTGTTCAATGGTGTACGAGGAGGCGTGGGTGAGAGGACAGTAGAATTCGCTGGCGTAGGAAATGAGGGGCAGAACGTAGACCTTGAATAATGTGAGTTGGAGAGTGGGATTGTTAGTCTTAAAACAGATCAGACGGGCCCATTTGAAGAGTTTGGAGGTAGTGTGAGTAAGGTGTGGGGAGAAGTCTAGGGATTTTGAGAATTGAATGCCGAGATGTTTGGCCGAATCTATTATTTCTATGTCGAGGGGGTAGTTGGCAGCCGGGATGGAGCAGAATGGATCAGACGAGAGTCTCATTAAGCGGGTTTTGGTGGGATTTAGTTTGAGTCCGATTTCGCTGAGCTGCAAGTGGAGCGAGGATAGGAGCTCCGATATAAGGGGTGAGGAAGGGTTGGAAGTTGTGGGGTTGCTGAATACGATGACCATATCATCTGCATATTTGAACAGCTTGAAAAGAGTGTCTTCAACCTGTATGTGTGCGAGTGCAAGGTTGAAGAGAATGGGACCAAGTACAGAGCCCTGGGGAACACCGGATCGGACATGGGTTGGCCTCGAGAGACTGCTGCCAATTTTTACTCTTGTATAGCGATTCCGAAGATAATAGCTGATAAGATTGAGAACATTTCCGCAAATACCGCTTCTCATTAAGGCAGATTCAATTGCTGAAAATGACAGCGAGTCAAAAGCCTTGGATATATCTAGGAAGAGGAGAGTGCACTGAAGCCCTTTAGAGAAAGAAGAGTAGCAATGATCGAGAATACTAACTAAGTTGGTGGAAGATGAGCGGCCGTTCAGGAAACCATGTTGATCATCAAGGAGGTAGAAGTTTTCATGGGACTTAATGAAAGGGTAGATTAGGTTGTATAGGATCCTGTCGAAGATTTTGGTGAAGGAAGGTACGATAGTAATGGGGCGGAGATCTTTAAATGATGAGGTCGAGGAAGAGCCGTTTTTGGGGATGGGAGAGATCGTCGAGCAAAGCCAGTCTGAGGGAAGATAGATGGTTTCGACACAATGATTAATAACATCTGCAAGTAGAGAGAAAACGTTCCAGCCAAGCAGCGCAATCATGCTGACTGAAACACCGTATTGATCAAATTGGTGTTTAGATTTAATGTCTTTAACTGCTTGGGCGACGGAAGCCGGAGAGACGTATAACCAGCGAAGGTTCTCGGAGTCTCCGTTGTCTACCATCTCAATAGGCGGAGTGGGAGAGGAAAATGAGTCGAGAAGATGAGTCAGATAGTCATTAGCGAAGCAAAGGTCGTCTGACTGAGAGAAGTTGATATATGAGGTTTTGGGCTTTTGCAACAATTGGTGTTTGATGATGGCGAACTTTGCCCGGGGGTTAGGAGCTGAGCGGATGCGTTTTTCGACGTGGAGCGCTTGTTTGTTGATAGCCTGTTTGATGAGCCCATCAATGCGTCTCAGAGCGAGGGCGCGAGCCAGTGACGATGTGCGTAGGCGAGAGCTGCGTGCGAGATTGTCACGTGCCTTAAACAGAGCGTTCATCTTATTCGTCGAGTATACTTGTTGAATAGAGGTGGCGGAGTTATAGTGGGAGGATAGGATGTTATGGACTTCGGAGAAGCACGAGGAGAGGTTGTTCGGGAGAAAGAGGTCCCTCCAGTTAACTGTGTCACAGAGTCGGCGGAACTCGTCCCAGTTGGTGAATCGTCTGAAAGATTGGGTGTCTTCTCGAGGAGTGAAGGATAAGAGAGGCAAGAGGAAGGATACCTGACAGTGATCAAGATTGGGGAAGATTTCCCGAGAGCGAACATCGGTCACCTCGTTATTGGAGAGAACACAATCCAGTTGGTTGTTCCCTCGGGTAGGAAAATGAACGAATTGGTGTAGCAGGTTATCCGCAAAGAGTCGAAGCAGTGGGTGATTTTCGGAAGCTAGATTATGCCAGTTAGTCGTGGGGAGGTTGAGATCACCCACAACGACGTACCGATCAGAGTGTAAAGAGAAAAGAGTGGAAAGGAGTTGGGCCCCGCGAGTGTCGTCGATGAGTGAGATATTAGGGGGTCTGTAGACAACGCAGGTAGATATGCTTTGGTTAAGGATTTGTAGCTGAAACGAGAAAAATTCCAACCCTTGAGAGTTCGATGTCGATAAGCGTTTGGGCATAAGAAGGGATCGGACATAGGCAGCTAGTCCGCCTCCGCGACCGACAGTTCTGTCGCTGCGAAGGAACGTGTAACCATGAATGAGGAAAAGGTCATCACTATGGATGGAGGGGGACAGCCAAGTCTCAACAAGAACGCATATGTCAATCTCGTTAGAGGACAGAAAGGCTCGTAGTTGATTAATTTTAGGCGTAAGTGACCTGCAGTTGATGAGGATTGCTGAGAGCGCTTTGAGAGATGGATGGTTAGATCGGAGAGGAGAAGCGTGCGGGGGCTTTCCGCTGGCGGGTTGAGCGAGATCTAGGGCTGATGAGGGTGACAGACCGCTTGTTGACAAGGATAGAGTGGTCAGAGTCGATTTGGATTTCTGTTGTTGTCCCTCGTTTATCAGGTGGGTGAGGCAGTTGTAGGGTTTGAAAGCAAGAGGGGGGCGAGATATCTGTGTTCGAGGGGGCACTCGGAAGGTGCGTTGGGGGGGCGAGCAAGGACGGGGAAAGATCAGGAGCTGGGGCGGAACTGTCCAGGGTGGGGACGATGGTGGATTCAGTAGGGGGAGATGAATTTGATGGGGCTGGCTCGAAGTTTTGCTTGGTCTTCGTAGACTTACGTTTTTTCAGTTTCTGATTCATAGCATCTGTCACAAAGGTAACCTTTCGAGGGGATGTAGACCTGGTGGACGGGTTTGGGAGTGAAGGTGCGTTATTATGAGGCTTAGCGCGGCGTGGTCGGCCACGACGACGTGGTAAAGCTTGAGCTAGTGTAGGGGGACTGGTTGCAGAGTAAGGGCTAAAGGTGAGGGGAAGGCCTTCAAATCGGGAAGGTGTGAGTGGGGGTGGACTGGAGGAAGGTGCGTCACCAAGGAGTCCGCCGTGAACTGAACGGCTTTTCTTGGGATTGCTCCAGCCCGGAAAGGCGTGAGGAGCTGGAGGAGGGGTGGTGTCCGGTGTGTGAGTATGTGCTTTCTCAAGAGTCCTCTGTAGCAGAGTGTAGTCTCGTTTGAGTTTGACTTGTCCGGATGATAAGATGGGCGAATGTAGTTTGAGATGATGAACCTCATCGTCGGACAGTCTTTTGTGTGAGGAGAGGATGAAGGCTCGGCCCTTTCCCGAGGAGATCTCTTTTAGTTGGCTGAAGTTTTCCCCTATTTGACGGATGAGATCTGAGGCCAGATCGTCTTTTGAGAGAGGGGAGCGCGGAGACCAGAGAAAGAGGTTTCGCTTGTTGTGGTTTCGCAGGGCAACCTCCCTGGCTACCCCATTCAGAAGCGTATCTGCTTGGCGCAACAGATGGGGCTGAACGGAGGAGACTGGAAGGTTGCCAGTCAATGCTCCAAGTAACCCTGTGATATCCGCCATTTGCTGTTGGAGAACAGAAATATTGGAAATAATCTTTTGGGTGAGGAGCGGGGAGATGGGGGCTGGCGACGAAATTTGATTCATGATGGAGATAGATAGAAGAGTATAATTAATATTGTTTACGGTAAAAGAGAGGAAAAGAAAGAGTATTGCTGAGCGAAAAAAAAGAATAGGTATTAAAATGTAGAAATAAACGGAAAAAATCGGGTGGGCTAGAAATATATCCGTGATAACTGAAGGTAGATTCCAAAATAATGTGTAGGTAGATTCCTGGAGTATTCTGGAGAAGAAATCAGACAAGAAATCCCGAGAATCTGAAAAAATAAAAACAAAATAAAACCCGAAATCCTTCGAAAGTAGAGAAAAATGTTGAAAACCACAAGCACGCTCTCTCCGGTCGTTGCGTTTCACCCGACAATAATAATACATTTATTTGGCAACAGACCCATCAATTAGAATGATGGTGTACAAATCAAAAGTAGGATATGTAAAGTTGTATGAAATTGTGACTAGCAAATATATAACCATAGGGGAGGAGGGAGTTGAAGAAGAAAAGTCCTTTCATCAAATCTTAATAGATCGTTCTAACAGAATGGAGATTCGATTGGACTAGGAAGGATCAACTCGATAGAAGAGTCTGTACGCCAGTGTCGCGTACATGGATCATTGACTTCAGTTGAGCTGGTTTACGACTGATGGAAAGCGTAAAAGAACAAACGTCCGATGAATGCTAGATGGTCCAGTAGGCTTTTTGAGTTTCCGATTGTTTGCTGAAACAAAAAGAAGAGATTTAGTAGAGCATATTGTGGCATAGCAACCAATATTTGAATGCGGTAGAATGAAAACGAGAATAGAAATGGTATCGGTGAGTCCTTATTTGAGTTTAAAATTCAGAGACGAATTGTTGAAAGGGGGGCTAGCCAGAAGAGGCTTCACGCTTCGAAATTGGATAATAGCCTAGGGATAGAAAGAAGTGTTATGGGTCAAGGAGAAGCCAGTTTCGCTTCCAATCAGATGTCTCGTATAGGAATTTGTTCAAGAAGTGATTGTGAGCTTCCTTTATAAATTCGTGATTGGATAGGAGCTTTATTTCCGCGGGAAGAGTGTTGAATACACTTATGGCTTTGGAAAAGAGAGATCTTATTAAATATAATGGTAGTGTGTTTAGATTGGATTGAAGAGTTGCTATGCCGTGTAGCATAGTGGTGACTTGCGTTTGACTTGATTAGATTATCAACTATCTGTTGCACCTTACTTCTACTAGTGTATGCATGTATTTGAATAGGATTTCATCAACAACTAGCTTCCTTGGCTTATCTTGCAGGTCCTATGAATACTGTGATCCGAATTTATTTTTTATTACATTTCTAATTAGCTGTTGATTTAAGAAACATGTTTCAATGTTATAAAAAACAAGATACTTTCAATGTTTCAAGATATTATTTAATATTTTTTTCACATTTAAGCTTGATGTTATTTTGTCATTTACATATTAAACTCGTATATTATGTTGTCAATCAAGATAATACCCTCCGCTGCACAAAGTCTCGTTCGCCTCTTTCAAGATGCATATAATTTGCACAACGGAAATAATTTCTGGTAGTCTTGGAATTGGTAATAGATATATATAATTATCATGTCGAGCATAATGGCTTTTTTCAATTATTGAATCATCTCTACCACAAATATAAGTTTTGTAGTTTCAATACTTACTTTTATATAATTAAAACTATTGAGAATATTTTGAACATGAATAATATGCCGGGTGGCATACGTGCTCGAGTTTCATGTGTATTTCTTTGGAATGGAAGTGGGTCATCAATATTCTTGACTTGAAGACAGATTTTAGACTGTGCGTTACCCTTTTGTGTCCCTATATGTGCTTTCCAGCGCTCATACTTTTTAAATTTTCTTAATACCGATGATTACTAAATGTTACAAGGATCGCGTGGTAGAGAATTTTGCTAACATGAAAACTTTGTTTATTTGGACTCAGATCTCAAGAAAAGAATAAATTTTCAGCGTGGTTAATGACTTTTTGGTGCTCGTTTCCATTTTGGCATAGTTTTTGTGCTTTCGATTTTAAAAAGTTTGCCTGCTATCTTCGTAAAACGTTGTGGGGACCACAGGAAATGTTTATCTATTGCGTAGTAATTTAATGTAAACAAATTGACACGCACTACTTGAACACGTAAACCGATCGCTGAAGGTTCAAATAAACTAATATTGCGTGTGCTCTGGTCGATGACTCAGAATAATAAGTTTTCTGTATGTGAAAGATATGATCTTTAATGCCAGCGTAAGCCTAGCTCGCTGCAGAATTTTTTCACCACGAAATACAAAAGAATTCATTTTGTAAAGAAGAGTTACGACGGCGAGACGTTGATATCAGTAAAACCGTTCTAGTTTAAAGCGCAGTGCTTGAATTTGATGTGTCTCTTTATAGTCGAATCTGTTAATTGCTCTTGCTCTTCAGCATAATTTCAGGGACAACGTTTGATCAGGGGTAGCGTAGAATTGAGTCGCCTCTAAGCAAGAAACGAATGTGCTTGAGATTATACTTTCCGTTCATGCTGTCTTTGATTTATTCTTCTGATCACAACTGAACTAATTTGTTACTAGGTTTGCAACACCTAATACATACTTGCGTGTTTAGATACCGTCTGTGAAGCAGGGAGATTTAGCTCAAAGTAGCCACATTAGAACTGTTTGCGAAGTTTTTCTTATAATTAAATACTGATTTCACAGTTATTTCTAACCGGCGTCCTCTTGTATATAGCTTTGACTTGCGCCCATTCTTGCCCTATCATCACTTCTGCGGCATTTATTCTGATTTCTGCACGCCACAACCAATAGTTGATAATTTGTGAATAGTTTTTATTTCAAAAAGTTTGTTAATTAGTAAATTAGATTGAGAAACAAATTTTATGTTGAAATATGACATTATAAATTCAATTTATTCAGTACAGTTAAATAGCCGGTTTCTCCTCGGAACTCATCTCGATAGTAGAATGTAGTACTTTGTGCAATGAACTTTGAAAAGCATATAAAGTAGATTATATTCTAAAGTAATAATTTTTTCTTTGTCGAATTCTGTTCTAGTGAAAAAATGCCTTATCTATGTTATTTGTTTCCCAATTTTAATGACTGGATTAACTTTTTAAAGAATTCATTCTTTTCATTTTTGGCATGGTTAAGAGGCAGCGTGTACAATATAACAAATCTCATGGATTGTTTGCCAATGAAGTGCTCAACGACTTTGGTTAATCGGCATTTTTGCACTGTCTCTTTTAAGCCGACTCGTTTTTCACTGTTTTTCATATGCCTTCGTTAAAGTCTCTCAGGGATTAAATTGGCCAACCTTTTGTTCATACTAATACTTGGTAATTAAGGAATTGAATTAAAACTCACAAATTCGTTATGGTTTAAATAGTCATTTATTAACAGTGGTCGCGGCCATAAAGAATATTGGATAACGGAATATTAATTTGTTTTGACATTTATTTAATATTTCTTTTAGAAAGGATTTAACGAAATGTATACTTACGTCTATTATTTTATTTACTTAAACAATCATTGGTTGCGCGGGCGGTGATAACAATTATTTGAACCAGGTATAAACTAAGCATTTTGCATTATAAAAAAGGCATTTTATCTAGTACTTTAACCAGGGTTACGATTCTGATTTAAGAACCTGACCCGTTATGTGCATAAATTTGTCGGTATAAACTAAGAATTGTATAGTGTAGAAAGAGCAATTCATCCAGTAGACCGGTTTCGTTCTTAATTGGAACGCTTCACTTACTGTTCAGAATTTGCTGCAGATAGGGCTTGAACCAGGGCACGTCTGCTCTGGAATCTGCTGATCTTAACACTGAGTGTCCCTGCCGCATACTACACGCAATATTCAGTTTAATACTGATTAATATTCCTAGGTTAGGTGCGGCAGTTTTGAATAGTGTTTAGAGCAATATACTCTGAAGCAGACGTGCCCAGGTTCGAGTCCTGTCCGCGGCAAATTTTGAAAAGTACGTGACGATCTCCCAATAGAAATGAAACCAGTATGCTGGATTCATTGCCTTTTCTACTTTACACAATGATTAGTTTATACTGACAATTGATTGTATATGGTAGGATTGGCGTTTATATCAATATCGCGAACTTGATTTATTTTTAAATTATTAGTTATTACTTATTTGGTTAATAAATAACCTATAATCATGTCATGGTTTAAAGTTTACTAACAATTCTAATCACTGCATCGGATGGCTGCACTGTTGCATACAAGGAGGAAAATGGTTTATGATAAGCTTTTACTCGAAAACCAAGTCACAATAGTTTAAAATGTGCCTTACTTGGCCATTCCCTTTGGGCAGAAGGTTCGTTTTTCTTTTCGCACTAATAAGCGATATGGTAAGGCTTCTTCTTCAGTTTAGCAGGCGTAGAGGATTGTTTGGCCCGATAGGCACACATACATACCTCACGGAGCTCTAGAACTCTTACACGATATCTTACAGAAGGGTCTATGCGCATAAAACAGAATTAATTACACCTCTGTAATAAAATCTCGCTGTCTACATGTACTCACAATAAAATGTTTCTTAGTCATTTTAAGAACAGTGTGGTGCGATAAATGCCTGATATTGCAAATAGCAATATCTTGCGACATGATTTCTGGCCTAATCCCTCGGCTCGCGGACTTCAACCGGATTTGCCTCGGCCGCCTTGCTAGAATGATTCTATTGAAATTCTGAAATAGTGTCCCACTTAGCGCTCTTGATGTTTCAAAACAGGTTTGATGGTTATGAATCGCTGAAGACAGACCGGATAATAATAGTCGGCTCATGAATTATGCTCTTGAGTAATGGCACCTGGTGTACTACCATAGGTTCGCACATACGTCTAGGAGATTGTATCGTCCTATTATCCCACATTCCTCACCAAAATATATTGTGATTAAAGGGTGTAATACCGGCTCCTACGGATGGGTCGCCAGTAAGCACGAAACGAATGTGCATGAGATTATACTTTCCGTTCATGCTGCCTTTGGTGTATCCTTCTGGTCACAACTGAACAAATTTGTTACTGGGTTCGCAACATCTAATGCATACTTGAATATCTTTAATAGTTGTGTACCAGAATCAACTTATTAAATTGGCATAATTCCTGTCATTGTCAAAATCAATTATCAGTAGTGCTAGCCTTATAATTATTGCAATGTATGCATCTGAATTTGATATTGACTATTTCATGCTCTCTCACTCATATTTACACTAATACGGTTTTGCTTGTATTAGGTGCCTTTGTATGCCTTGCTGGTAATGTGCTTCACTTCTTACAGAGTGCACTCTATTTTCATGCTTCGACTGTTCAATGATCCGGTGGCCATGCTCATGTTGTTTGTATCAATAAATTTGTTGCTTCGAAAATATTACACAATGGCCAGCTTATTTTTTAGGTAAGTACAGTTTTCATTCTGCCTATCACAGTTAAATATTATTTGTGTTACACAAATGGCCGTTACGTTTAATATTATTACTTAATTTTAATCGGTTGGAATAAAACTATTGTATATCGCCATAGAGACGGTCACCTTTTAGTGACGTTCAATTTAGCCTTGCCTTTGATAATAACATTAAATGAAAGGTGCTTCACCATATTTTTCGTTATGTTTTATTAATAAAATGGTATGCCACAAGGCTGTTAGGAAGGTCGTAAGTTTTCTCGACTACTTCCGCATTGATTGGATTTTCCTGTTGTCAGCGGGCTAATTTAATGGAAGTTATGGCGGAGTTATATTACATAATTATTTACATATTATCATTACGTGCAAACGACTTACAAACATTGCAATACACAAACTACTATGTAATGGTGAGTTTATGCAAAAATCTAATTTATACCTAAGAATTGGTTGAATCAAATAATTTAATCAATTCATCTGTTACTCATAGGAGACATGCGTAAAATGAGCGTAGTATGAATGTCTATACAAGTACCAATTGCAGTTATACTTCCGCTTAGCAGCATCCTGTTTGACAGTTTTACGGAAAACCTTTACTAGAACCTGGGGCCTTCTGCAAATTAGACCAGACCAGACATGCTTGAAACCACCGGAATGTGTAGGGCGAAGAATTGTAGGCGCTATAATGCTCTGAATGTAATCACGCGAGACCTTAGGATTACGTATAGTGCCGCCGTTTACAAGACTTCTGTCGCAGAGGTGCAGATATCTACAACAAGACATGAACCACGAAGGATAGGAAAATAAAGCAATATGCATTAGCCTAGATAATTCATTAAAAAGAACAATTAACATATGTAAGTTATGTTTATAGACTAGTAATACTTATTTATTAGTTAATTATTATTTTGCTGTTGATACATAGCAGTAATCGTATTGTTTAATCTGTGCGGAAAGAGTGTGTGTTTATACTTGGTTATTAAAGAAATAGTTAAGAAATAAACAACAAAGTGTAGTTATAGTTGGAACAGAGTAGGTAGAGCAAACTATTTGTCGTATCTACTATTGCTAATGAAAGAAATTATTTATATTTTATTTATTACTGAAATAGGTGATTAATAAATAAAATATTAGACGTAGTTAATGTATTGACTTAAATTTTATAAAAAGTAGCATGATATGCATTGTTAAAGGGAGGTCGTAATTTTGCTAATAGGAATTAGGCTTTCAAAAAATTAGATAAAAGTATTATCCAATCAGAATGAGTATTATAGGAAATTGGCAATTTAAACATGTAAAATATTTAAATTCAATGTCATACAATAAGAATATAATCCAACTTCTTAGATCATACATTGATGAGATATTATAATTTTTTGAAATTGTTGATGTGAACTAGATGAAGGTGATAGGTTGCTTGCTTATATGTAGTATTAATTTACACTAATATACCAGTGCCTGAAGCTCCGAAGTGTTTTCGACGTTTCATTGTTGATCACCCGTTACATTTCGAAGAAAGTAACTGACGATGGCGCATATTATGGAGATGATGTCTATATGAATTTCCTCTAATTATTGTACATTAAGAAAGCAGTTTCATAGAAAAATTGGACGTGTTCCAATGATACATTTTTTTCTGTTCCAATGGATAACGTCTTTTTAAATTATTTGGAAAATATTTTGTTAAATAAAATATCTCATAAACCGATATTGTATCTACTGTTTTTAGTTGACATATTAGTGATATGCTATCACGCTGATAATGATTTTGAAAATTTCTTCAATTTAACTAATAGGACGAGCGAAATTCAATCTACGATTGAAAAAGAATCATGTGACTTACCGTTCTTAGATGCCAAGTAAATTAGAAATTGTAAAAAATATATAATGAGATATTATTCGGATAGGCACTTATTTTGGAACTCTTCTTAATTTAAATTAGAATCACCCTTTACGGATGAAGATCGTTATTTTAAAATCATTAACAATTAGCAGTCTTGGATTAACAGACATAAAATACAGGGATTTTAAATCAACCAGACTGCAAGGAGTATTCGCAACCAATGGTTACCCTCATGAGCTGGCAAAAGCACCAATGATTGATGTCGCTAGTAAATTTAATCCTAATTTGAGGTAAATAAAATCTGATAGTGAAGGGTCATTGTATTACCGGACTACAAACTAAATAGAAAAGTACCATCTTTAACCTAAAATGCATTATATGAATAAAAATTGAACACTTAAAGACAGAAATAGTGTATAACATCCCATTGAGTTTCTCGTATGTTGGCAAAACCTTGCATCCAATCATGGTAAGAAGACGAGGACACAGAACTGCATGCAAGTACAAACATGTTACTAGGTGTGATCTTGACCGTCATGCAGTGGAGACTTAGCGCACAATTAACTGGGATGACTTTGCACGTAGCGATATATTGTCGTAACAGAAGGACAAGATGGATTAGAAAATTTATTGAAATTAAATGAACAGTCCTATTATCCCACATTCCTCACCCAAAAATATAGTGGTTAAAGGGCGTAATACCGAATCCTACTGATGAGTCGCCAGTAAGCACGAAACGAATGTGCATGAGATTATAATTTCCGTTCATGCTGTCTTTGGTTTATCCTTGTGGTCACAACTGAACTAATTTGTTACTTGGTTCGCAACACCTAATACATACTTGCATATATATTAGTTCTCCACAAAAAACAGTATTTAGCTGTTATATATTGCATTCAATGATGTCTTGCTTAACGCGAAATATGATAACTGATATCGATCAAGGCAGAGTGTATGGATTTACTGAGTAACAGGTGTTCAGAAATAGTTTTAATTCTCACTCTCGGTGAACTATAGCATAAATTGATATCCATCATGTTGGTACCCATAAACCGACTTGGAAGCCATAGTGTTAGTAGCATAAAATCTGGTACTACCATGTTAGTATCGGTTACTGACACAATAGCCTATATTGTTAGTATCCTTACAGACTCGGTATATATATATATATATATATATAATATATATATATATATATATATATATATATATATATATATATATATATATATATATATATATGGGGAGATTGCATGGAAGTCGCATTTTCGAGAATTTATGTGATGTTAGCTTCGCTACTATAGGTTTACATTGTATCGTCCTATTATCTAACATTTCTCACCCAAATATATATTGGTTAGAGGGCGTAATACCGGCTCATACGGATGAGTCGCCAGTAAGCACGAAACGAATGTGCATGAGATTATACTTTCCGTTCATACTGTCTTTGGTTTATCCTTCTGGTCACAACTGAACTAATTTGTTACTAGTATTGAATTAAGTTTAGTATAATATTACTGACTCATCAATTATTTACAGTAGAGTTATTCACAGTTGAATCCTTTAACGATTATCTTATTTTTATCTGTTAATTAAGGGCTTCCGTTGAATTAAAGCCTTCCTTATACTTTTACCTTAATTGCCTCTTTTCCTTATCATTTTTGTTCTTTTGTTGGATAATTTTCTTCATTTTTGTCTAAAAGTCGTTTAATCTAATTTAGTTTCCTATTATACTATTTTTATAAATTATAATGCCAATTTTTTTATTTTTGTACGCTCCCTATCCTTTGGGATCATCCTGGTATTGCATCACTTCCAATTATACGATTAAAACAATTAGTCTAACGTGTTCAAAGGGTAACTTAAATTTCAGTTTCACGTGTGTATTTATTATATTAAACTGACTACTTGCCAATAGTGTATGTACATGTGCACACACTCAACGTGCGCTTATCTTATTTAGTTTCTTATTATACAATTTTTATAATTTATCATGACAATTTTTTGATTTTTGCACGCTCCTTATCCTTTGTGATCATCCTGGTATTGCATCACTTCCAATTATACGATTAAAACAATTAGTCTGACGTGTGCAAAGGGTAACTTAAATTGCAGTTTCACATGTGTATTAATTATAATAAAATGACTCCTTACCAGTAGTGTATACACACGTATACACACGTGCTATGACGGTAGCTGCTACGAAATTAGCCTTTCATTAGTATAAATCAAGTGGCTTGAGTGAAATTTCACGTTCGCATTGTTTGTCTGTATTCAATTTTATTAATGGTCTTGAGATGATATTATTGAGGATCCATTAGATTTATTTGGTTTCTCACATTAAAATGTGAGGCCATCTTCATTTACTTCATTTCAATTGGTGAGTATCAAACAAATTTTCTAATGCATGCAAAAGGTAAATTTAAATTCAACCTTTCTAATTTAAATTAGTCAGTCGTTCAAAGCAATTATTAAAATGCGCACATATTTGACGCGCGCCTATCTAATGAAACGTCCGTTAGCCATTAATGACAACGATTGCATTGATTGTGGTTCTATCAGAAAAGCCACTTGCACATTCTTTTCACTAAGCTGCTGAATCAGCTTCGGTGAGTGGCTGGAATTTTGTGCCCTGATATTGGTACCGCACCCGACCGCATTTTCACTAAACAAGAGACGCTCGAATGAGATTAAATATGCAAGTCTATTTCCAGCTAGTGCCCAGTGTAGTGGCCTTATGCATTCTGCAATATCGACGTAGGCTCCTCTGCACCCCATGTGCGAAATTCGTAGTCATCCGTTTATATATGTATTGAGGAGGCAATAGATCTAACATTGGATGAATGAATCACTTAAAAAAAACACAGAAACAAACCAATTAAATCTCTGTACAATCCATGAACGACAAGATAAGACGGCATTTGAAAATATAAGAGTGTTCTGGCAATTCTCCTTTAGAAATGATTGACTGGTATTTTACGGTCCATGCATGAGTATATGTAAAAAATCTTATTTGAATAATAAATACTTTTATGCAATTCTCTATTGGTGATTATGAAAATAAGTTACAGCCTGGGATGGCTATTAACTCATTAGGCATACTACGTTTGACTACATCATTCAAATGTGAAAAGTTCGTTTTATATATGCCTTTGACTTTATCGGTCAAAGTGCGTTCGTAATCCGTAGACCAATTTTTGTAAGGTTTGGTTGACTGGTCATTGTTTAAGATGAGTTTGTTCTAACAGCAACCCCTGGCAGATGAATTAATTTCCGTAATTGAGACGCCTAGTGTACTGCGAAACTGTTTAAATTTGTATAATCGATAAAGACACTGAATCTGTATAGATTAAAAGATAAGTATTTATATACATAATCTTTAAAAATTGAAAATGTTACAAGCTATGGAGTTCTTTCGAATTAATTTGCATGCTACTTTATTTGTTTAAATGCTGCATAGTTGTGTACGAACGTAGTATTCTTTCTCTTCTATATTATTTTTAATTCAGTCTTGGTGTTTCTATAAAGATGAATATACTATTGTTCGCACCCGGATTCTTTCTCGTTGTTCTGCTGCATCGCGGGATTTTGGAAACCATCGGTCACCTTGCTGAATGTTTGATAGTTCAGGTAATGACACTGCTAGCTTCTTTATGATGATCTATCGGAACTAAGTCAAGTTTGAAATAGATTTTTGTTGATGTTAATGTGTTATAGTTAATGTTTCGCAACTTATATAAAACTAACAAATTTTATTCCAATTTAGCCTGATACTAAAAGCGATATTACATGTGGGATTTTTGTTATTAAATAACTTTTAACTTCCAGCTTTTCTGTTTCTGCTATATTTATTTTTTATCAAAAGTGTATCGTGGCATTCTCATGCTGACCTAAAATGCCTGTTTACAAGATACACCATAGAATTAAAAATAATGGCACGAAGCCATAGAAATACACTATTTGGAAACTACGGACCAACTGTATGTGAAACATTATCGTATCGTAGTGTGGCGTGCTTGTTGATCGTCAGCGCTAGTTAATAAATACTATTACTAGTGCGAATACTGGCCTATGAGTCATTTTACCAGGCCCCAAGTAACGAAAACATTTTAATTGAGTCGCCATCAATGAGCGTCTTTCGCCATAACATATAAATGACATCATTATCATATTCATTACCACAAACAACAAAACAACAGAATTTAAAATAGGATATTTTACCGCTATATAACCACATGGAAAATAAAGAAATAACAAAGTAGTTCTAGTTGAAAAATATTAATATGAATAGTGATACTATTAATAGTAATAACAGCAATACTATTCTTAATAGTATAAGTTATATAAATAACGAAAATTCTACGAATTCGAGCTGAACGTTACAAAAGTACGATAATTTTTGTAGGGTAAGTTCTGGCCTAGATGAAGTGATCTACCTTGACAACATATATGCACGAGTCCACCTAGACCTTCAGATAAAAAATAATCTAGGCGTTACAATTTTTTTGTACACAATAACGCTACGTTGACAGTACTAATTTTGGCTCTACTGGAAATCTGCAACAAGATCACCTCTGTGCAGGAGTTGATGCCCTATCGCGTAGAACTTTCCAACAAGAGCTATATTTAGCATTTCAGTCATATATTGATTGACTTTATCTGCTTCTGAAATGTCACAATCGAACATGCTTTTGGAGATCAGGACTAATGCTTATTTCTGAAGAAAATGGTTATTTGATGTTTTTTGAGCAAATCTGCCACTAATTGAGAAGTACATAACTGAGCAAGCGGACTGAAAGTTTCGTAGAACATTACTGGACCAGGGAGCACGTACCGGTATATCTAAACATGCATTTTTAGGTTTCGGTGTTGTTTTTTGTTGTTAACCTATATTGGCTTTGTTTCTAAGGCAAAACGCTGCCCATAAGCTTCTATAGTCTTCTAATCTAAAGGCAAAAAGCTCATTATCGTATGACGAAGCTGCACGTGCAGTTGCATTTTACACACGACATTTAATGAAAAGTGAATCTCGTTTTTCAATAAATGGCTAGTCTAACTATTGTGATGCTCATAATATCTATCCCTTGAATTATTGGTACGGATAACAAGATATGGGAACCTATTATCTACCAAACAATCATCTTGAAGATTTTGAGTTGAAATAAGGTATGGATAATGCTGTAGATAGATCTTATATATGGAGAGTGAAAATTAAATACTGAATGTAGGAAAAATTACTAATAGTTTTTTCTCTATTGCCCGCGCAGAAAATGGATTTTCGTGTATTTAAACAATGCCGACTGCTTAATCTAGCTCGACTTACATACCGCCTGGAAGACCTACGCCTACATACTGAACTTATAGAATAGTTTAGTTCTTAATGCTATCCATTATAAAATTGAAAAAAATGAAAGAGGAGGACAATCTTATTGGAAATCACTGCTGGTAGTAAACTTATTTGTTAATTTATTGTTGAACCGCGTGCGATCACATTATTGTAAGGAGCTTTTTAGTATTTAAGAATTTAGATGACATGCCATTTTTCATAGGATATCTTTTGACACTTTGCGATTCATTAAGTTAAATGCACCCTTGAAGTTTATAAATAAGGAATTTTCGCGACAGAAATATACATATCACGGTACAAGAACTAGCCTTAAGGTAAAACTATTATCAATTAATCTTCGCCATGGTCGGAATCTGGCCTCTTCTTCTCTAGCATGTGATTAAAGGTCGCGTTTTTCAATGCATATGTACGCGCAGTCTTACTATACGCTAGTGTAACTTGGCCTCTTAGAGTTAATGATTTGAGACGCTTACAGGCATTCGATCAGCGTTGTTTTAGAAGTATAGCACATGTTGGTCACCAACAAAGAATATCTAACGTTGATATACGTAGACGTATTTTTGGATCTGACAATACGATCTCGTCGCTAGAAAAATAAATAAGGCTCCATCAACTTAGTTAGCTTGGTCACGTTTTGCGTATGTCCTCATTTCGATTGCCCAGTAGAGCTCTGTTCTCCCATCCAGCACCAAATTGGCGTAAGAACAATGTGGGCAGATTTTGACACGACAGAAACAATTGAAGTCATCTACATCCAAATTGGGTAGTATAGGACCCACTCGTCTGCCAAGATGGCGTCCTCGTGCGCATCATAGTTCTTGGTTAGAAACCATTAGCGATATGGCATCGAATCGTGCTCAGTGGCGGTCTTGTTGCAGATGTCTAGTAGAATCACCTTTGGTAACTTTCTTTTCTTAGTAGGGCAATGTTAGTTGCGAGGTTTAGTTTGTTTATGATGTCATACTGTGAAATCCGCAAGGAAGCTGTACTGCTGATGTCGCCTTGCCCGAATGCTAACTTCGCCACAATGGTGTTGTGGAGAGGTTTAATTTGCCTCATTTTTCTGAGTTATCTTGATAAAATTATTCAGAGTAACTAGGTTTTCCCTCTCTCTCTCTTTGCTTCTCTCTCTCTCTCTCTCTCGTAAATCTCACTGCTAATTTGTCTAAATTCGCTTATATACTTTTTTCACTCCTTATGGTTATATGGCAGTGAAACATTAGTCACTTTTGACTTTTGTATGGCTGGACATGATCATGACGATGATGATGATGATGATGATGATTCCATCGAAACGACGACACGGCGTAGGAGACTCCAAACTAACCTGATGATAATCGTACGAAATACGATTGCTTTTTCGGAAGATATAAATGATGTTCTACGTGCTTGCAACAATTAACACACTTTTCTAATTCTGTATAGTACGGAAAAGATTTTTGAACCTGCGACAAATTATTCCCCCGCCATCCTTAATTAGGGACAGTAGCAAACTATTGGAATGTTAGAGATTTATTCTTATTTAATTTTCCGGAAACGGATAGTGCAAATCTACAACGAATGGGTGCATAGCCGAAGGCGGCATATGCATTGCAAAATGAACAACGATCCTTGAATCAGACAAACAATTTATAAATAATCACTACGTGATCTGTTTGCGACCACAGAGGAAGAGGATTTGGAAGATGCTATATTGCGTACCGCCTTCAACTATGCATGAACTTTGTGCTTTTCAAGTACGATATGTGTTTTGCGCAGTTATACAACTTTCGTGTGTCGTTATTTTTCATATTGATTTTAAGGCATTTTCATCACAAAATGGTAAGTTGGCGTCATTTAAGCGCAAAAATTAAGCAATCACATCTCCCATATTCAAGATCGGTTTTGAACTTCCCGTCATTAGTAGTGAACATAGGTCTGAGAAGAAAACATCCTTTTTTTCGTCTATATTGTACAGCGAAAAGCCAATGTTGATGACTGCTTTTGGCGTTTGTTTTAGTGTATGTCTTGAAACGTGCCGAACAAGATCTGCTGTTTACGGAAATCAGTTCTGTTCGAAATTTTTCAATCCACATACCCAAAACATTTAAAGTCCCGTTGTCCGGCCTGAGAAAATTCTGCGATACTACAGATTCTAAGCTAATAACGCGTAGATACGGCTGATGCATATAGTTTTGTGGTACTATTAGGAGTCTGAATTATTATATAAGATAAAAATCAATTATCGATTTATAATTTTTCTAGCATATTTGCTAAATATCCCTTGGCAAAATTTTTGTTATGTTATCACGCCAAAATCTCTGACGGAAATACCCAACGTAGCTTAGATGAATAGTTATTTCCTTGTTATATTTTCAATATTTGGCAATACAATGTTGGGCTCAATTATTTGACATAAATCAACCATATTGATTGAATAGAAGAGAAAATAGATGGAAAAGAACTATGATTGAAAATGTGGGTTTTTGTAGTAGTTTGATTTCTCGTACCCACCGTGCAAGACACCGTTGATAAGGTGATCCATTTTATCTTATACAATGCCCGGTGCAGTATAGAATTATAACTAATTTTATTTGTTAAGGTCAGTGATAGAATGAGAGCATGTGTGCCGGTGCAATAGGCAATTTTCGTCTGCTGAACAAAATATTTGATACCAACGCTTGAAAACCATGGCTACCAAAGATGACGATTATCAGTTTTTGGTGGTGCGCCATCTACAACATGAAAAACTTTTCGTCCAAACCACGCTAGGAATGCATGCCTAGTGTTTGTTAACAGCGCATACATAACTATAAAGATGGGCAAATGTACTGATTTCATGGTTATGCAGAAATGAAGTACAAGGTTTTAATTTCTCGTGGATTATTTTTATGATTGAACAATAGAATACAGTTAATCATCACGATAACAAATTAATTATAATGCTCTTTTTGGTTATATGGACGATTATTCTCATACATGGTTGACTAACACTCCTGGCGAATTCTACGATGGCTAATGACGTTACCTACTTTTTCATTGGACTGAATTAGACATTTAGCGACCGTCGATTGGTTTAACGAAGAGGAATTTTAATTCGCGTGTGCGGTAGTTGACTATTCTTCAGTCCTCTGTATGATAGAAAGGTTGCATTTTCATGTATCTAAACACAGTAGTTCAAGTTTGAGGCATAGATATGAAATATCGAGACGTTTCGTTTTTATTTTGGAATACATTACTGTCGTAGAAATGCTTAAATTGATTGCTTGTGGTTTATTGCTAAGTTTTGTGTTTAAAAATCCCCATGACAAACTTTTTTATTGACTATATACTTTAAACCAAGTTTGCGAGTGTGAGATAATCACCAATCCCATTGAATCTAACCAGTTGAAGAACATATCAAAACTGTCGACTACATACATGGTTAATTATCGCAACTCAACACTTTTCTGTTTATTAAATAATTAGCATTTAGCGTGCATTAACTAGAATATAGTTTTTTATATGTTATGTGATATGCAAATACAATTTCTACTTGATTGTAATCGTCTTGTCTGTATGACGTATATTCTGTTTTTTTGCCAATTTTGGCAGTTACTAATAGGTTTACCATTCCTGTTTCACGACGCCTACAATTATCTTGTCAGTGCATTCGACTTTAAACGGAAATTCCTGTACGTTTGGACAGTGAATTGGAAGATAATTCCGGAGAACTTATTTTTGGACATGGGCTTTCACAAATGGCTACTCTGTCTGCACATTACATTTCTGGCTATATTAATTTTCCGTTTCATACAGTGAGTGAGTTTCTATCTTTTTTTAATGAAACGAGATAAAATCAGAATTTACAGATTATAATTTTAAAATTTGTGTCGTTATATATATATATATATATATATATATATATATATATATATATATGCTGTCAGCATGAACCAAAAAGTTCACAACATAGAAGAGACAATTTATTATGTAGACTGGTTTCTTCCTTATGGGTAACTCAACAAGCACTTGTCACAATTTGCCGCGACTAGTGCTGGAAATTGGGCACTTCCATTTGGAGACTTGGACTGTATCCACCGCTTGCAATTTACGGATGTATGTGTATAAAATTTTTATCAGACTTTTTTCTTGTATAACCTATTTCGTATCTGACCTGAAGCTATATTTATAGTCACTCCCGATTTTCCATTATAGAATAAACGCTATGACAACTGAGAAAGTTATAATGAATTAAAGTATAAATGTAGAAATTTTATATGTATTTTTTCGGTATAAATTAAGGTATTCAAAGAAATTCATCAAATATACAGATTTCATACTTATTGGGAACACGTCAAGTACTGCTTTAAATCAAGTTTGCGAGCTTGAAATAAACACCAATCCCATTGTATTTAAGTACTTATCAGAATTTTCCGCGATCAGGATATTTACTTTAGAATTTAGGACACTATCCACTGCGTTACCTCTGCGATACACTACAGACTTGCCCAGTTTCGAGTCCTCTTCGCGGCACATGATTTGTTTCCAATAAGGACGAAACCGGTCTACTGGATGAATTGCCTTTCTACACTATACAATTCTTAGTTTATACTGACATATGTAATTAAATAATGGGTTAGGTTCTTATATCAAGATCGCAACCTTGATTATAATAATTGTTATCACCGCCCGCGCAACCATTGTTCGTTTAATTAACTTTTTTGTTTATTCTTTCTTTCTAATGGAAAATATTCGGCATCTCATCATGCCTGAGGTTTTCAACAGCCAAAATGAACTGCATTTATGTAACAGACTTCGGAAATGTGCCAAAGTTCGAACACCGGCCGCGGAAAATTCTGACAGGCACTTGACGAGTACCAAATAAGTACGAAACTCATCTACTTGGCTTTGCTACCTTAAACGAACATTGGTTGCACAGGCGGTGATAAGTTTCTTTTTATTAACTGTTGAGATCTTGATATAAATACCTAACCCATTATATACATACATGTGCTCAGTGGTTAGAGCATCAGATTCCGGAGCATAAGTGCTCAGGTTCGAGCACTGTCCGCAGCAGTTTCTGGACAGGACGTAATAAGTTCCCAATAAGGATAAAACAGATCTACTGGATGAATTGCCTTTTTCACCTTAAACAATGTTAGTTTATGCTGAACATATATTTGTACACACACACACCCATATGTATATATATATGAGGTTAATGACAGAATTTGATTATATTTATACTATCGTTATAAACCAAGCAGTGCATGAGATATAAAATCAAATTCTTTAACTATTCCGGGTCGGATATTATTCGATAATTACCAGTTGTGTCTAAAAATCTCTCGGCCAGGATTTGAAGTCTTAGCATTTTGTTCATGGTCATGCAACTGATCCCCTACGTCTTTTGAGCTGCGCAATTCATGCAGTATTAATATTTGTTTTTAATAAAGTTTTCCAGTTGTTGATTAAAAAATTAATATATAGAAGCTGTAATTATAAAAATATATCTCTACGCAAAATTGCGCAATTTTGATTTACAATTGTGTTGAATTTTTGTAGCTTGTGTTTTATTTATGATTTCTTCTATGGTGGAGATAAATGTGCACGCAAATAATTTCAATTAATAAAATAATCAACCACATAGAGGCATTAGAGTCAAGAAACTATATACGAAAGATCAGTGAGATTAAATTATCATTAATTTCGTTGTCGGTGATAACTATTTAAAAAAAAATCATACTACATTACATTGCACACAATATTATATATATATATATATATATATACATATATATATATATACATATAGAAATGTTTATATCAAACTCGCAACCTTGATTTAAATAATTATCAGTTTGCTTGTTCTGTCAAATTTAATCTTTTTGATTAAACACACCTAATTCAAATGAGTAGAAACACGATGGTCACGTCTGCAATTAAACCCTTCTGAATAAAAAGTGACAGCCACCGTTTCGCACAAATTTACCTCTCTCCTACACGCGCGCGTATATATCTATACCTTACCTTACTTTTCAGATTTATTTAAATTTAATATTGTGAATCAATATGAGCTGGTAAATATTTTTTTTGATAGACAGGAGCTTTAATAAATTTGTTTGTTAACGCGGCTTTTACCTTTACCTCTGCTAAAGCAGTATTTGAATTTGAATGTGTATAATTTTCTGAAATCACTATTATGTAATTTATGAATTTTTAAACTTGATTATATATTTCTATTTTTTCAATATCATAAATAGCTCTCATGGGGGTATATCGAGATTTTTGACGCGAGATATTCCAAATATTTCTACTTTTAATAGAAATGATGATGGTAAGTTTTTGTTTAGTTATGCATTTTATTAGTAAAGGAGTATTGTTTCTATATTTGTTTCTCTTTATAATAACTAAAGGGAAACTTGATTTTTGTTTTCTAACTCAGTTAATGTCATTTATGTAATAGCGGTGAGATAGGCATTTTTTTGTCTATATTTCTGTTTGATTTTCTAAACTTAAAGAACGTTGCGGATAAAGCTTTGGTAAAAATTCTTGGTCTGTAAAATTGGTAAGATCTAGATATCTATGTTGTAATTCCAAAGTTAAAACATGTTGAGAAAATGGTTACGTCTCATCTGATTATGATTGTTTGATGGAGGTTCCGAAATGTTTTAGATTTTCAGCGTATAGAAATCGAAGTGATAATTACTTTACTTTACTTTACTGCGGCTGACTCCTTTTGGAGGATAAGCCGGCTCCATAGAAATCCCGGATTATACCTCTCCATGCCGGGCGGTTGGCAGTCATTTCGGAACATCGAACATTCCAACACCCGAAATAAATAGGTGTATTCGCGCTGATACAGAGCGCGTCGCTTGCTGGGGACGCCGTAGCATGAACGGTATTTGTGACATTTCATGGAGTTTCTTGGGAATTTGGTACAAGTGGTGTCCCCTCACCACTCGGCTTTTGGATCGAGGACGCACCTCTAGCCTTTGCACATCCAAGCGCAGTCTGCAAGGCAGCAGTAAGTCGCATGGTTGCTGGTGGCTGTTGAGAGCTCATTCGCCATTCGGAAGTACGGGGTACTGTCCAGGAGTCCATGTAATCCTGTGGTTGTTGAACCCTTTTGTGGCGGGGAACACACGCCGAGTCATGGTGCCGTCTTCGGGCTCATGTGGTATTTTATAGGAGATCCGATTGCCGGTCGGAAATCCACCACGCCCTGGTGACACCACCGCCATAGCCCCGTTAGCTCATGTACGATCGGCCATCGAGACATGGTTGACACCGTCGTACCACGTTGAGGAGGGGATGGCCTTTACGACGGGAATCAATCTTATATTGCAGTGTATCTCGTACGAGTTACTATTGTTGTTTTATAGTTGGAGATGTTGTACGATTCACTTGAAGCATCCGGAATGTTGTATCGGCAATTGTGTCGTTTATTTTTCCATTATAAAAATCTGCCATAGCAGTAATGAATAAACTTAATTTTGAGTTATTAATCTGTTTGAATGATATCTGTCGATACTAGACGTGCCGTCTTACGCGAGAATGTGGAAACGTTTAGGGAGTAGTGGAGCAGAAGTTCTAGCCGTTAAGCACGCAGCGATCTTCTTTTTTTCGATAGTGATTCTTAATAGGAATAATTACACCTTTATCTCTCTAGTCTTTTTACTTTTAGTTGATTGCCAAATTTTATATTATGGTTTACCTTTATTTGATCAAATGCGCAAAATAATTAATTACTAAATGTAATATCTTCGTTTGCTTTAGACTTTGGCATCTTGATTTTACACTAAAAAAACACAGGATATAAAACCTGGCTTGAATTCCTTATTGATCAGAAAAGTGAAAAAAAATATATAATTGTTTTCTAGCGTTTGGAATTATAAATTAATTTCGAAACTTAAACCATGTATGCATGCATGTAGCAAATAAAATTCATAAAGAAGATCGGTTTTGTCCTTATTAAGCACAAATTAATTACTTATGTGAACTGTCCGGTCGGGACTTGAAACCTAACTGCATTGACTATAGTTTTTTAAAATTGTTCATCTAGCTATTGAAGCCGCGCGTTATATACCATTTTTGTTTGTGATGTTACATTTGGTGACGTTTGTACAGATGAAATTTGGGAATACTTCTATTACCATAGTGATTTTAAAAGTAATATTTCTCTTATGCCGAAATTTATTTCTAAAAATATTTTTTCGATCTATTACAATTTCTATTGTTTTGATTAAATGTTTTAACATTCAAAAAGTATTCTTGTTTAATATACCGTGCCTCATAAATGTTCAAGAATTCTTCCGACCTCGAGTTGTGATGAATGGAGAAGCGCTCATTCAGTACTCTCCTCGTTTTTATATGCTCTGCATTTGGTGATTTAGCGTGTGGTACTACCCGTGTCTGGATCAACTTGGGGAACAGGTGTTGGTGAAAGATCTATAGATCCCATCAATACCTGCCCCAGAAGTTGATCTAGATGGGAGTAGTGTACCAAGTGAGCAGAACTAACTTCTCCATTCTTCACAAAGCAGTTTAAGTTCTTGAGTAGTGTAGTTTAATCGAAATATTTTGCAAGATCTAATTAAACGTATTGGAAAATAATTTTATTTTCATTTCTTTCATGTGTTTTTCATCTTAATGAATAATTGATTATATATACATATTATTATTTTTAGGAAAAATAAACCTTGAATAAACGAGAACATGTTTATTGTAGATATTGGCCAGTTGATACCAAGAACTCTTAACACAAGAGCCAATAATTCTTTTAAATATATTTCGAAGCATATATTTTAAAAGTGACTCGCAGTCAATTTGTCGAATGTCTCAATTCCGCACAAAGCGAGTTCAGAAATATTATTGCACGTATATGAAGCTCTTGATTAACTAAGTTTAATAAATTGATCATTTCATCCTCTCCATCATTCCAAATAACCAATATGTCAACCAGGAAACCTATATACAATTGGTGATTATGGAACAAATTAGTTCAAATAGGATCAGAAGGGTAAGCCAAGGTCAGCATCAAACTTACATACAATTTGGTCTCTATAGACATTGTATCTACGATATTTTTCTCATAATGCATAAAGATAATTTCTATCGGTATTGACATTGATTGGCTTATTAGGACACCGAATTTGCTTATAAACGTTATTAAATAAAAAATAAATACAAGCAATGCATGTGTTCATCATCTTCATAATATTTTTATTCCGCATTTTAATTCATTCTAATATAAACGGATAATCAACCAGGAAACGCCAAAAACCCTTTTTGTGGCTACTTGCGTATTAGTATGCATAGCTGTCACACATTGCCTGTCAGCCTATCGTTTTCATTAAATTAATATTTATCGACAATCTCAACCAAATAGTATGAATACATCAATGTGTAGTCTAAGATGTACGAATTTTCCCTTACCCTATAACATAAAAACTTTGATTTTTTTTGTTTTAAAGAATGCTGTGCATTACCAATAATTCTCTAGAGGTAACATGGTTTATGTACCTTTATCACACAATGCACTACACAACTTTAACTTTGTACGAGATTATCATCATGTGGTTGATTCAATTCATCACTATCAATCATAATATTGATCAATAATTTCACTGCTCGTAACATATCAGTAGGGTGTTTCTTTTTTAGTGTGTATCTCTATATCTTTTCGTTTATCATATATCCTATTATTATAATCAGACTGTTTTATCTGAATCGTCGCTCCTACTTTGTCTGCTTTCAAACATATAACAATGATTGGTTTTGCTTGATATGTTCACAGAAGAGACGAAATCGATCTTGTTGACAAATAGCATTTTATATCTTATGGGATGATTGGCTTACACAGGCGATATATATATATATATATATATATATATATATATATATATATATGTTTATATATATTTTTCCCTATCTATGTGAATTAGAAAGCATGATGTTTCAATCTAGCTATAATTATCCGTTTTTAAAACCCACATTCTTGCTACATTCTGGTTTTGTTTGAATTAAGTCCTTGAACCTACAGTTTCCTTTGCATAAGACACACATACAGAGATGGTTAAAAAGTTAATATGTGGATACAATTATTATTAGACATCGAAGCTTAGTTGGTAGGGTTTTTCGAGGGCACACATTTATGTGCAGTCTATGCAAAGCCTGTGACTGTCATACGAAAGGACATCTAGCTCACTCGCCACATCAGAGTAGAGCGCGCGTAGGACAGATTATCAGAAGAGTTTGCGTTGAAATCTTTTTTTTTTTTTTTTTTTTTTTTTTTTTTTTTTTTTTTTTTTTTTTTTTTTTTTTTTTTTTTTTTTTTTTTTTTTTTTTTTTTTTTTTTTTTTTTTTTTAGCTGCGTTAGTCAAAACGCAGATCAGGTAATTTTAAATTTCGTCTTACTTGCACATTTCTGTTAACGCGTGTATATATATATAATTTGGCATTCATTCATTGTATTAATTGGAGCATCATAACTTTCATTCTAAAGATGGTATGACTAATAAATTAATCTGCTCTGAATAATATTTAGTGCATTATTTTTTATTTATGGAATTAAAAATTTTATTAGCAATATATTTTGTTGAATGCCTAATGCGATCATGTTTTATGCAGTTTTATGTGCGGTCTTGATTGTGCTTGTTATTTGTAACTGCCTTCTTCGAAGCTAAGACCGTAGGTTTAAATCTAGATACCGATGTTGCAAACCTTGGAGATTTTCGTGCCTTAGAATGGTGGTTGCATGGAAATCTAAACGGACTGATTTCTGTATTTGATGTTTTTAATTCCATTCTGGTCTAGGGCTATCCTCATCCTAATGCACAATCTTTCCTAAATTATTGTTTTTGTTTTATAAAAATAGTTAATGGTCTATGAAGCAGTTATGCATCAGTGCATTATGCTGTTGCAGTACTGTTTACCATGATTTTGATCAGTATCTGATGTGAGATATTGGCAACTTGAAGGAGGATTGTTTAATCTGGGCGAAACGTTGGGCTATTTAGTAGAATTAACCGAACTGTATTAGAGGAGCTTCCAAATTTTCATACAACAGTCGACTGCTTATAATCAAATAAAAATTTGCTTATGCTATTTTTTGTGTTAGCTCTAACGTATTTTCATTTTACATTTTCCTAATATTTTATAGCTTGTTTGATGATGATATTTGGAGGAAACTTCATTGGAATGGTTTTCAGCAGGTCACTGCATTATCAATTCTACGTCTGGTACTTCCACACTCTGCCATTCTTATTATGGTCAATTTCTGGGTTGACGCCTGTCATAAGGTGAAGTTAAATTATTTTTTCTTTGATCTTGAGATGTGTAGTTATTTTAGAAAATTATTTCTATTCTTTTTTATTAAGCATATGGTTTCTGCATCTGTAAATTTTGCTACATGCTTATTTTAAAATAAGAATATGGATTCGTCTGTCTTCTTAGACTGTTCTAATATTTTTATGAGAAATACGGCTGTTCATTTCAAGTTCGTTTACATTGTTTAAACACTATTCTTATTTTAAGCATTTGCATAACTTGTTGTTGGTACATATGGTTGATGTTGGTTTGGCTATACTGTGGAACTAGTGAAAGAAATTATATAGTTGTTAATTTCAAGTCCACAAACTTGGTGTACGTTCACGAGCATGAAGTGAACACAGATGCCGTTTGATTTAACTGGTCCAACAACAAAACAAGATTACTGTCAGTTGCATGAACTGACACGTTGAATTTCAATTTTATCTCCGATTGTTTGCTTCCCAGCTTATTTAAGGATAAAGCGTTGATTAATCCTTCTCGAACTACATGGAATGAAGAGATCAATCGTAATTCGTGTGATAACCATCGTGGTGTTAACCATTAATAAAAACAACGAAATCGTAATATTTCAGTGAAACAATTCTATTTAATTCAATAGCATCATCACCGTTTGCGTGGACGAGGATAGAAATCATTTCAATCAAGATTTCAAGTGGGAACTGCGCTCCTTGCACTAGCAGCACACTGATAAGGTGAATAAAAATATCAACAAACGTCTGAATTTGGGGATTGTTAGCAAGTAATGCAACGAAAACTAATTACACTGTACGTTAATAATATTTAAACGAACGTTACGAGCTGGATATAATTATCAATCTAATTAAATATACATCTGTCATTATAAACCAAGCATTATACAATGTTTGGTTTATGCATTAAATACCTTGTACATTTCTTAATTTATACTGACATATATATGAGTAGTCTCTTGATGCAGCCCATCATCATCATGTCCAGCCACACAAAAGTCAAGTGACTAATGTTTCACTGCCATATAACCATAAGGAATGAAAAAAGTATATAAGTTAATTTAGACAAATTATTATTGAGATTTACAAGAGAGAGAGAGAGAGAGAGGGGTAGAGAGAGAAGGAAAACCTTGCTACTATGAGTAAATTTATCAGGTTAACTCACAGAAATGAGGCAAACTAAACCTCTCCACAACAACATTATGACCAAGTTAGCATTCGGGCAAGGCGGCATCAGCAATACAGCTTCCTTGCGGATTTCACTGTATCACGTCATAAACAAACCAAACCTCGCAGCTAACTTTGCCCTACTAAGAAAAGAAAGTTACGAAGATGATTCTACTAGACATCTGCAACGAGATCGCCACTGAGCTCTATACAATGCCATATCGCTAAGGGTTTCCAACCAAGAACTGTGATGCGCACGAGGACCTCATCCCGGCAGACGAGTGGGTCATGTACTACCCAATTTGGATGTAAGTGACTTTAATTGTTTCTGCCATGTCAAAATCTACCCACCTTGTTTCTTACTCCAATTTGGGGCTGGGTGAGAGAACAGAGCTCTACTGGGCAATCGAAATGAAGGCATACGCAAAACGTGACCGAGCCAACGAATTTGATGGAGCCTTATTTGTTTTTATAACGACGAGCACTTATTGTCAGATCCAAAAATACGTCTACGGATGTCAACGTTAGTTATTCGTTGATGGTAACCAACATGTGCTATACTTCTCAAACAACGATGATCGAATGCCTGTAAGCGTCTCAGATCATCAACTCTAAGAGGCCAAGTTTCACTAGCGTATAGTAAGACTGCGAGTACAGATGCATTGTAAACACGACCTTTAAGGCAAAGTGAAATATTCGCGTTTCTCCATAAATGACGAAGGTTCCAGAAAGCTACTCTAGCTTTCGCGATCCGTATTCTCACCTCGTCGGACATATTGCCTACGTTATTGATAGAGCTCCCAAGATATGTAAACCTGTCGACTATGTCAAGATCTTCATTCTGCAGTCGCAACGTTGGAGTGAGTGGTGGGTGATCCTGTAACAGTATCTTACATTTAGCGGGTGTGAATTTCATACCGAAAAACGGAATAAAGTCTGTTAATCTATTGAAGGTGGCCTGGACAGCATCAAGATTGTCGAATAATAGTACGATATCGTCCACATAGTCAAGATCGACTAGTTTATCGCCCGGGAGAACTTCAACTCCAGCATCCTGAATGTGTGAGAGAGTGTTGTTCATAATAGCATCGATTACAAAATTAAACAAAAATGAGGAAAGTGGACAACCTTGACGAACACCACTGCTGGTTGTAAAGTTATGCGTTAATTCGTTGTAGACCTTAACGCGACCAGAAGTATTTGAGTAGAGAGCTCGTATAATATTAACAAATTTAGTGGGCACACCGCTCTTCGACAAGATATGGAATAAAACATTGCGATCCACCGAATCAAATGCACCCTTGAAGTCTAGAAAGACGACTATTGTGGGACGGTGATATAAATGTCTCTGTTCGAGAACTTGCCTTAACGTCAAAATATTATCTATACAACCTCGTCCTGCGCGGAATCCGGCCTGTTCTTCTCTTGTATGTGATTCACGTGAAGCGCTAAGACGACGTAGGATAATCGAAGCAAATAACCTTGATACGACCGGAGTCAAACTTATACCACGATGGTTATCGCACGAATTACGATTACCTTTTTTGAAGATGGGAATGATGGTCGACTCATTCCAATCAAGTGATACGGTTTCCTCATTCCATATAGTATGAAAAAGTTTGGTCAACGCTCCTGAAATTATATCGCCACCATCCTTAAACAATCCCGGAAGTAAATCATCGGGGCCTGCGGCTTTGCGGCGAGATAGGATTGCATCGCGTACTTCTAACTCGGATGGTTCTTCGGGACTAACATTCCACACTGTTGCTGCAGACATGCTTTCGGGAATCGGAACTGACGCGGGTGGCCAAGAAAATGGATCTTTAAATTGTTCAGCCCACCTGTCAAGACGACTTATTTTATCGGTTATTAATTGGTTGTTACTATCATTTATAGTTTTGCTAACTTTTAACTTTTTCGGACCTGTTGCGCGGATAAGTTGGAACAAACAGCGACTATTACCTGACGCGAAAGCTACTTCCATTTCTTCAGCCCTTCTGCTCCAAAAGTTTTCGAGATCGCCTTTTAGACTGCGCTTAAGTTGGCGTCTTATATTGCGACAGGTATTATTATGAGTCGCGCAAGGTGGAATTTGGCGCCTTATTTCGAGTATCTCCATAGATTTTACAGAGAGCCAGTGATTATTTCTACGGGGGCCTGCTATGCCACATACAGTAGTACCTGCATTGTGCATAGTGGAACTTATCTTGGATCAAAGTATATTCGGATTTTCGCTATTCAGACCAGTTAGATTAGCCTTAAGAATATTTTCATAGTTTTGTCGGAAGGACGGTTGTTCGAGTTTGCCTACATCAATTTGGGGTTCATTCTTAATTATTTTCCCCGAAAATTTTAGAGCAAATCTACAACGGATAAGTGCATGGTCCGAGTCGACATAAATGTTCCAAAGAGAACGACAATTCTGGATGCAACCACGCCATCTATAACTAATTGCTACATGATCTATTTGAGTCCACCGTTTCGATATTTGGCAACCTGGTATTGGGCTCAGTGTTATGATCTAAACCAGCCATATTTATAGTATCTAAAAGAGTGTTATTGTTAGATTGAGAAGAGGAAGGGGAAGAAAAGGAGGCAGAATCGGAGATAAAGTTGCCTGCAGTAGCCTGTTTTCGCTTATCCACCCTTTTTATACTGCGCAACGGCCGATGCAGTATGAAATTATTGTAAGTTGTACTTGTCATGGTTATATGTGGACTGTAAAAGAACACTAGGTCGCCCATTCCTAGTGATGGTTTTTATGCGTTTTCCTTCTCCTAGATAGTCTGCCAACCAAGGCTGATGAGCACTATCTGCCCAGATGCCAGTGGTCAGAGTTTCCTTCAGCAGCCGAAACTTGTCCTTCACGTCTGGAACGCTTGCTCTCATTCCGTCAGTACACATTTAACAAAAAGTTACAGTGCAGTTAGACCAAACCCGAGGCTTCACATGAAACGAGATGATGGCTATCCTGTTATGGCCCGGCAAGATTCATGCTACCAAACCCGTGTCGACTAGCTTAAGCCCTCCGGTCGTCAAGCCGGAATTTCTATGGCTACGGGCCACAGATTCCTGATAGAACAATTTGAAATAACTGTTTCACGATAAACTAGATATTGACCAAACGTTTGACTATGGACGGTTTATTGACTTTGAGAATAGTTCTAAAAACAAAAGGTAACTTTTAATCGCTGATTACACATACCCAAATTTAATTAGCATGAAGACTGTTCAAATGAAGAATTAAACTAACGCAAATAAATGTTCTCAGAAATGGTCATATGTTCGAAAATAATTTAGCATTACAAACATCATTAAACATGACCGCTAAACTGAAAATATGGAGCTGTACATAGAGTATTAACGTGGTCCCTAAAAGTGGCCGTTATATACCAGCTTAAATTCCAGGTGGTGTGGCGTCTGTTCTATAATGGAAGTTTTTGAGTGACTAGTGTGAACCGCAGGTTTGAAGTGGTACAAACTAGATTACACATTAAGGAAGGATTAGCCGAAAACTAATGACTTGAAATTGCTCGTAGTGATTGTGATGTGTTGGATTGAGTCTCAGACTCCGAAACAAATATGCTCCGGTTCTATTGCCGTCTGTAGCATATTCCCAATGAAGTACCAAGCCGGTCAAGTGAATGAATTTCATTGTATAAGGTAAAAAATGAAATTCATTCATTCAACTAATATCTTACAGACAACAACTCCTATACTATATATATATATATATATATATATATATAAATATATTAATGTTATTCCATGGAGTACGTTGTTTTGTTCTTACATTTTTAAAAATGGTGAAATTAGAAACTATCAATTTATTGAAATACCGTGGTCACCCTATTCCACGTAAAACAATCAATGCATATATATCCTATTCGTGTAGATATGGTGAATGTGTGGAACGTGTGATGTATTATAAAAATTGTCTATGTGAGGAAGCAATCCCAACTTACGTGATTAAGCGTTGGAAAAGTACCAATCAGCATCAATCAGAGAATATTCATCAGCGCATTCTTGAAAATGTCATCGAAGAAGAAGAAGCAAAAGCGGATAGCTACAAACTTAAATGTCTATCTATAGAGTCTAAACTGCAGATGTTAGAAGATGGAATTCGAATTAATTTTTTAAAAGAGATAGCATGGATTACAGAAGGTGCGAGGAAGAGAGAGATTAAAAAACTAGCGCGGAATGCAGTGCAATGTTCTAACCTCAAAAATTTCTTGAGAATCCAGGCAAATTTATTTTTAATTACACCGACATAAATCTAACAAAACATCAAAATGAAGTTCTCTCTCTTGGACCGAAATACTGCATAACAAAAACTAGAATAAACGAACGTGAAGAAATGCATATGCAGGCATCAATGGAATGCTTCTTTGAAGATGCCACAAAACACAAATCAAATGAAAAATACGACATCTCGCTCTTTAAATCGGACCTCCGAAGTGCGTATGGCCAATATATGCTCACATTCAAAGGCAATAAATTGGTCACCAAAAGGCATCTAGAAGAACTGAATGAGCTACAAAGAAACAAACAAGTCAGACTCATGAAGCCAGACAAAGGGACAGGCGTAGTGTTAATGAACTATACGGAATATAGTCAGGTGATGTTACAAATTCTGAATGACAAATCAAAATTTAAACGCGAAGAAGTACAACGCGACACTACGGCAAAATTAGAAAATTCCATAACGAAGATTCTAAACCGAATTATTTCGAAGGTCGAGGCTAAACAAGAAATCGACATAGAACACAAAAATGCTTTTATTACAGAATGCAAACATGCCAAGCCCGTAGGTTCAATGCAACCGATATTATATGGGTTACCTAAGGTTCACAAAATGACCAACAATGAAAGACTTCCGCCTTTCAGGCCCATTTTATCTATGATAAATTCCCCAGAGCACAAGGCAGCCAGACTATCATGCCGGATTATAAATCCTATCATGAAAGGAAGAATAGACCACGTTGTACAGGATAGCTTTGAATTTGTAGAAAAAATACGCGACCTAAATTTGAAAGAGAGGAAAATGGTACCTCGTTACTGAATCCTCTTTAGCATTCCGTGGTTGGTTGGGATCAACGTACAATTCGTATTCCAAGGATTCTTCTACAGACAAATTGACGGCATAGGTATGGGTAGTCCTCTTCGACCAGTATTGGCAGATATATACATGCACCATTTAGAAACAACTGGTTTAAAACCATTTATCGATGGAGCTCATTGTTACGTGCGCTACGTTGACGATACTTTCATGGTCGTTGAAAAGGATGAAGATACAAATTCACTGCTACATCACATAAACAAGGTAGACCAGGCAATCAAGTTTACAATAGAAGAAGAAAAGGACGGATATTTATCCTTCCTAGATGTAGGAATAACGAGAGGTGAAGAAGGTACTCTCTCAAGGTCAGTTCACAAGAAATCAAGCTGGACTGGACAATATGTCCATTAAATGAGTAGTGTGCCAAGGGCGTACAAAAGAAACCTAATAATGAATTTGGGCACACGAATACGCAGGATTTGTTCACTGGACAACATTGAAGTAGAGCTAAATTTGCTTCGCGAAGCGTTGAGAAATAATGGCTATCCGGACTGGTTCATTGAATACAACTTGAGGCAACGCAACAAAATCGTGGCCAATTTGGAAGAAAATCAAACTCCCCAGATAGTAACGCTTAGTGTTCCCTTTGGAGGTGATCTTCCAGCGGAAATCTTCAAACGAAAAGTAATTCGAGCGACAAAAGCACAGTTTCCATCAATACAGGTGAGAGTGGTGTTCAACACAACAAAACTGATGCGCACGAATGAAAAAAGATAGCCTCTCTGTGACGTCAACACCTTTGTCTGTATACAAATTTCAATGTACCTGCAACGCTCAGTACATCGGCAGATCAAAAAAGAGGCTCGAAACTAGAATAAATCAGCATCTCCCTCAAAAACTATTAAAGAGGGGTGCAGCTCCTGCACAAAAATCAGCAATTTGCGAACATATACTACTCACAGGTCATGCTATTAGTAGTAACAATTTTTCAGTTCTCTACAAGGCAAAAACAGAGAAAATGTTTCTGGCTTTTGAAGCTATTGCAATTAATAAGCTCAAGCCCTGCTTAAACGTGCAGAAAATAATTCAAAAAAAAATTAAATTGGACTGGAATAAAGACATAACTGACATGCCTTTAAAAATAGCCAACGCTTCGCAAAATACGACACATACATCAATTACGGACGCAATTACAATGAAAGCGATGACACACCAAATGACGTTATGCAAAAGGAGTGGTCTAAATTGCACAAAAGTAGTGGTCTAAATTGCACAAAACAAAGGCTAGAATAACGAAGAGGAGATTGGTTACAACTGAACTAATTTGTTACTAGGTTCGCAAAACCTAATACATACTTGCATATATATTAGTTCTTCGCAACAAACAGTATTTAACTGTAATATATTGAATTGAATGATGTCATGCTTACTGCGAAATGTGATAACTGATATCGATGAAGGCCAGAGTTTATGGTTTAACTGGGGTAACAGGTGTTCGGAAATTGTTGTAATTCTCAATTTGGGTGAACTTTAGTATAAATTTATATCCCTCAGGTTGGTATCATATACCGACTCTGAAACCATAGTGTTAGTATCCGGTACTCATCGATTTCAAAAAAGGTATAAGTTACTAACACAATAGCCATAGTGTTAGTATCCTTTACAGACTCAGTATATATATTATATAGTGTGAGTTAGCATTGAAGTCGTATTGTCGTTGACTTCAGATTATGTTAACTTCACTATTACAGGTTTACACATTCGTCTAGGAGATTGTACCGTCCTATTATTCCACATTCTTCTACCAGATATATAGTGGTTAAAGGGCGTAATACCAAGCTCCTACATTCACCAAATACTTTAACCATCTTGCTGAAATTCTCACCAGTTCATGCTGCCTTTGGTTTATCCTTACAATTTTAACTGAACTAGTACTAGGTTCATAAAACCCTAATACATACTTACATATATAATAGTTCTTACCATAACAAACAATATTTAAATATTTGATGAATTGGATGACAGAATACTAACAGAATCCAACAACACATCCCCAAATAAGATTTATTAATAAATATTTATTCCATAGGTACGTTGTTTTGTTCTTACATTTTAAATGGGTGAAATTAGAAGCCTCAATATATATATATATATATATATATATATATATATATATATATAATGGACTGGTGCTTATCTCAGTGAAGAATTTCAAATAGTCTATATTTAAAGTAAATTCTACTTGATTGGCATAGTAATATTTATCTAGATTGATAATTCGTGGTCATCGACTTTTTTCTCTTATAAAGTGCTTTTCATGCAACTGTATCTGCTTTCTAATAAAGAACTTTACTAGAAAACCATTGTAAGCATACATTTCTACTTCCGTATTATAGTCTTTTATGAACGAAGATTAGATCTTACATCATTTCCAATTGTTAGAATGAACACTGTTGAAGCCTTCGGCAGAAAGTGACGAATCCGCGCCCAGCCAAATAGAACATAAAATTGCTGCGTACTTAGAAATGGGCATCAATCGGATGTTTGTGAAACTGATAGTGCAAAGCGACAACCGGCGAACGCAAATCGCGGAGATTCACCAACATTTGGAAGGTTGAAATTTCATGACATACACAAAGCGAACTTATATGGATAGTACACTTCTGAACAAAATGGGACCAATATTCATGAATGCATTTTTTTGCTATTTGTTTTAATACTTTAGATTAATTTTGATGGCTCTCGTTGAAATTTGCTGGAATACATTTCCAGCAACTTGGTGGAGCAGTGGACTACTGCATGTGTGTCATTTGATCATTCTTGTCGGGCTGCTGACGTCGCGCTGCATTAAACCAGTCACGTTAATCAAGAAGACTAATTAGAGTTCAGGAATGATAGTTTTTATCGATTTACTAATAAAATGTTGATCAGCTTCAAAACTATTTACTATCACCTAGAATGCCTTTAATTTTTTGGCTTTGCTTTCTATTTAAACAATAAAACAACATTACAATTAAACTATATTTGATTGCGCGGGTGGCTACCCTCAGGGTCAAACATAGAAGTGTAGTTTATATTAATTTATATATTATATGACCTGGACATAATATAATAGAATGGAAGGGGGAAATATGGCTATCGAGCAATTTATTGATTGAATGTGGTTAATTGTGCGTGACGAGTTTGTGCCCACATTCGTGTTACTTGTGGAAACTGGTCCGAGGCAATTTCTTTATTCAGTTTAATCAGGTGAGTATTTTTCAAGAAAGAATATCAGAAGTAATGTAATCTTATATTAAATCAATCCTTTTTGGGGAAGATAACAATCTAGTTTATTAGATTCATAGAGTTTGATATTTATCGTGTCAATAGTTGTCTTTTCCATTAAAATTTACTAACCGTCAAGTAAATTTTAACAGTTCAGCATAGATTAGATCCTGGAAATCGGTGAGGCTGAGCTTACCTTAGACTATGACACATTCAGCACACCACTTAATATACTACGTTGGCTTTCTTCTAGTAGTATTGTTTTGTAGCATAACCGCACATTGTCTATTTGAACTATTGTTTGGACAGCTGGAATCTTGGCATTGTTAGCACTGATAGTTAAGTTTGCCTGTTAAGCAATTTGCTAAAATTTGCAGTAAATTTACATAAATTATTGTATACAACTTGTTCACCTTTCTGTATTGTTTGATGGGAGTCTAGGTTCCTTTATCGGCTGTATGGAAAAATGTTATGACAATAAAATTTATATTTCAGCCGAATCTGTGTATAATCATTACGTAGGCTTAACAGGTGAATTTTTATTTGTGATGAATCGTCATTTTCGTTTTCCATAAATGTTATATATATATATATATATATATATATATATATCCTGTACATTTAGATCACAAAAAAGAAATTTCTTATTTTTGTAAAGCAGGTTAATCACTTAGCATTTCGATAAATTTAAATGTGCAAACTAATTGACAAACAGAATTATCATACAAATGGTCATTACTCGTAATGATACAAATGGACTGCATTGATTGAAATTTGAATTTTGCTTGTCTATTTGTTTTCTAAATTTTTTCCAATTGAAAATAATTGAAACCAATACTGTCAATTTTACTTATCTTCGGTCATATTTTAAAAAAAGTAAGGGGTTTAGCTGTAATTACGATTCAATCATCGTTTAGGCATGCTTATAATTTAACAATAATTGATTGCGCGGGTGGTGGTAACAATTCTTTAAATCAAGTTTGCGAACTTGAGGTAAACACCAATCCCATTGTATTTAACCAGTCGTCGAACCACATAACAAAAAATGCTTATAATTTATTGCGATATAATTGCGCATTTCCATAATGATTTTGAACCGTAAGACCCCGTAAAAACACCTTCATGATTTACGTTTGCTCCAGTTACTTAGCTTCTATGCATTGTCTTTAACAGGTCATATAGCATAGTAAAACCATTGTTGTTAGCACATACTCATTTGTTTCGACCTTTTCTGGTCATCATTATAGCATCACCTAAAACTGATAAACGAGAGTCAAACCATGTATATATATATATATATATATATATATATATATATTAAGTTATGGTAAGTCAGAAATACAACTCTTCTTCATAGTAATCTCGCATGATTGTCGGGTGCACAATTTCTATGCAATCAAGAAACTATTTTCTTTAGTTTTCGCCCCAATTACGTTAACCACTTAAGAAATCACCGATTGCACGAACGCTGGTAACATTTATTCTAATTAAGTTTGTGGACTTAAGATAGACTCCGATCCCATTTTATTTAACCAGCCGCACACCAGCAATGCCGTCATCAGGCGACTTTTATTGGTAATCGTCAAAACAAGCCGCATACATAGCGGTTTGATTCTTGTTAGATTACCATCAATTTCTGATGATGACCAAGCAATGCTGAAATGCATCAGCGCGTGCGACTGACGTGGTTTTGCCGTGTCGTATGACTGGTTAATTTAAATGGGACGTGTTTATAGCAAATCCGCAAATTTGACTTTAAAAATTGTTCTCGTCACTCTTGCAATCGATACTTACTTAATTCATTAATTTAGTGGCAAGATCTGGTCGTGGTTCTAAATTGAATCCGGAACAATGACGACTTTAACGGTTCTATTCCGTCGGAAAACTATTTCCGTTGTTAATTATTAACTTCTCGAGAGTGCAATGTTCATTATGCGACGTTTCTCATCTGTTGACTAAGTAGGGATAGTTAGTCGGGGTTCATATCTGAATTTTTCAATGGTTGGGAGACGTTCATACACGTCGACAAAATCCAGATTCAGATTGCCTCCGCGGAATTACCGTGTGGCATGCAAAATTTTAGTTATCGAGGCAGATATATGGTGTAAAAAAAGGGTTGGCAGAATCTGACATGGTATAAACAGCTATAGCCAACAACAATCAAATAGCGAAAAATAGGATCTGCTCGTCTACCAGGATGAGGTCCACGTGCGCATAACAGATCTTGGTTTATAAACGTGCGCGATCCTGTAGCAAATTTCTGGTGGCATCATCTTAATTTTCTATTCTTAGCTGGGCAGGTTTCATTGGGAGATTTCGCCTTAATTACGAAGAAATTTTGGTGTGTTGAGTTATATATTGCCTTGTTTATTCCATTTAAAGAAAAGTAATTATTGAGTTCTATTTCTCCAGTAAATCAATTGACAAGATGGAGCGAAATCTCTAGTGTGAAATACACATGGCTTTTAAATTCATATCGGGAAATAAAACCTTACTCATCATCATCATCATCATCATCATCATCATGTCCAGCAATACAAAAGCCAAAAGTGACTAATGTTTCACTGCCATATAACCATAAGGAGAGAAAAATATATAAATAACAACAGAAATAATTAAATACTGTTTGTTGCGGGGAACTAATATATATGCAAGTATGTATTAGGTGTTGCGAACCTAGTAACAAATTAGTTCAGTTGTGACCAGAAGGATAAACCAAAGGCAGCATGAACGGTAAGTATAATCTCATACACATTTGTTTCGTGCTTACTGGCGACTCATCAGTAGGAGCCGGTATTACGCCCTTTAACCACCATATATATTTGGTAGAAGAATGTGGAATAATAGGACGGTACAATCTCCTAGACGAATGTGTAAACCTGTAATAGTGAAGCTAACATAATCTAAAGTCAATGACAATGCGACTTCAATGCTAACTCACACTATATAATATATATATATATATATATATATATATATATATATATATATATATATATATATATACAAGTCTGTAAAGGTACTAACACTATAGCTATCGTAATAGTAACCGATACCAACATTATTGTACCGAAAAGGTACATGGTACTAACATTATGGTTTCCGAGTCGGTACATGATACCAACATGATGGATATCAACAATCATCTAACGTATTTGTAAGTTTGATTTAGTTCTGAAGACAAAAATAAAAAAGAGTTTAAAGTATCAAATATATATTTTTCAACCTACAAAATTGACTATAAAATGTTTGTAATATATAAATATAAGTCTTGAAGAAGATTTTCGTTTACAAATACATGAAAAAGGGTTTAAAAACCTTTATTGGAACACTAACGTAGTTGTGGTTTATAAATACACGCACAAACATTAACAGACAATTAAACAGTCTCATTAAATATTGAGATAAGTAAAAAGTGATAAATTATATGGAATAAATTTGGTATAGCGAATTGTTGTTTTTAGACATTAGTTTTTCACAAGAAAGGTTAACACAGCACACAGTATGAAAAAAACAAGATAAAATGTTAACACGAAATTATTATTTGTGTAAAATACAATGCACGTAGTATTATAAAACACGAAGAGTGATAATGGAATATTATTGAACAATGAAAAATCTCAACCATTAACCAGCGCCTTATAATTTGGAAAAATAAGAGTTTACCCGAAAAATGTCTACTTATATGTATATATGTGTGAATGAGGATGTAAACATACCCCTGTTCAAAGATATGTTAAAGCGATTTGTTTAATGGATACTTTACAGTATTTAAAACAATACGTTTGAGACATCACAAAAATTAGGTAGTACAGTTATTGAAGCAAAAGATCACTGAATATTACCTCCAATAATAAATAGAAATAACGCTTTAATTGAGGTATTAATAAAATAAATTAAATGCCAAAAAATAAATACTAGTCGTAGAAATATGCGTGTGTGTGTGTTTGCTAGCGCTTGTAACTACGACTATATGATTCTTAAACAAAGGCAGTCAAGTGCACTGAGTAATATAATGCGTTTTTTCTAGCACAACAAAGGGTTGCAGCACGTAAAGACTTAAATGTATTCCATTCTAAAAAGTACAGTTTTCAAATATAGGAAGTATTTCAATTCATAAGGATGAATAGCCTTCATATCGCTACGCAAGTAACATGATAAAAGACGTTATACTATTAAACCGGAAGAACTTTATTGTGCGAGTTTTGTTCGACAAATTTCCTAATATGCCTCTTGTCAACTCAAATTTCTTTGTGAGATACACCTCGTTTGTCACATTTCGCATGAATGTTAATAATCTTTAAAAAATATCTGATCCATTCACAGATTCGCCTACACTAATACGTTCAACAAACAAATTCAGAGCAAAAATAATGGTAGGCAACCCTGATTGACTAATAGACTGACAACAGTTAATATAAGGATGAAAATATGTAGGCCAATAAAACGTCAATTTGCTACAATTTTGGCTGTGAAAACGTTTCCCGAGTGTTTGTTAATAAGAAAGTTCGTTTAAACTACATAGCACAGGGACACGAAAGCATCTCGCAGAGTCATGGTATATTATAAGCATACTTATCTATGATAGTAACAATCGACTAGCATAATCAAAAATACTAATTACGCAGAGCCCTGATGAAAGTAACACATGAATGATCGATAACACCTCAACAGTTGCGGTACGTCAATCACACAAATTAAACATAGTTTACCAGGAATTGTGAAACGTAATCAGCACTTACAACAAACGAATTAAGACTTCGCATTATTCTGAATACCCTCCTTATCATCAAATAGAAAAAAATTACCAACCGGAAATGTTTCTTACTTATTTTCTCCCATACTGACTAACGGACACATTAATACACGGTTTTTTCGATAAGTGGTAATAAAATTAAACGCATTTCAACACATCCAATTCATGCCCAATTCTCTTACACACGTCTTTCTGTCTATAAGCCGACATGCTATTTATTTGCTCGAATTTGTCAACACTTCGGATGAACAGCGGAAAGAAGCATTGCACTAAACTATCATTCATGGAAATATTTATTTGCCCACTAGAAAGGTAGTATCAACAATGGTAATTTTACTTGAAAGAATTAACAGCACATACCTGAGTTTGAAGATGAGCATGTGGAAACGTCAGTTTTACGAAACAAAGAGTCTAGTAACAGTTTTAACAGTTCCTCAACTGATTTAAAACATGTAATTTAACATTTGTCAGACCTAACATAAATTTGATTTGTTTTACAATATTCCTATTTATCTTAGGTTTCTAAATTTTGCTGATAATCATAGTTAAGCTTGAGTTAACAAAACATCGTCAAAAATAATTCGATATCACATAAACATATAGGAATTGCCAATAAAACACAAGGAATTAAGTCATCAAACTTCTAAGTGATATAATATACCGTTAACAATAAATTGAAAATGTTCGCTTTTGTGTCGAAATACATTTACAATTCTTGGTTACGCAATTTTAAACAATCTCGAAAATGTATAGGTATATATATATATATATATATATATATATATATATATATATACTGACTATAGTCAATTTAAATGTGAACATCTCACTTTCGACTTGATTGAACAGCCGCGCCAACTAAGAAATTGCAGTGACTCAAAACCACGTAGAAAATTCAGTTTATCACAATACTTAGAGATCATTCGCAGGATTGAGAGCAAATATGCAGAATTGGAGCAGCTGTGTCACTCCACCGTGAGTGATTAGAAACCTTAATTTAAATCAGGAGAGCAATACAGGAAACTAAATGAAGGAAATCATGCTGACACTCTAGCTAACTAAGCATATGTGAAGCAAGTAAAGAACAAAAACAATTCTCAGCCGTTCAGAAGGTGTAAAATAGATCTAGCGGCTTGATCCTGGCCGATACGTCACTCTATTGTTCTGACGATGACCAAGGAAGATCGAAAATTGTCTGCAAAATTTTACTAACGGTCGTTTAATTACATTGCAAAACGGGTGTTCGTTTCCAGTGCGAAAACTTGATTTTAATATTACCGTTTGTCTAGAAATGTTGACTGACAAGGATAGTAATTCACTGGTTAGTGCTACCTATAAGTATAACGTTATAATCTTTACCATAAGTTGGCTATAGTTAGTTCTAATTTTCAAGTCCTTTCGTATGCGATTTGACAGCGACATATTCCATAAAAATAACGAAATTCAAAATTTGTCGTAATAAAGTAAGGTAATGAGTATTGAACAAACATAAATACGGCATTTCCTTATCCATATGCGGATATAAACCCACAAAAATAAAACTGGTATGCCAGACAGTGACGACAGACCAAATACAGTAGACAAGTTGAGCAAAAATTTCTTTCAAAAGTATGTCAAGATTTTTTCAATGATCTTCTTTAATGCATTACTATTGGAAGTGTGGTGCATGCCGAATACTTACTTGGTAATGTGAAAACTCAATATTAAGCCACTTATGTATGCTCTGTTTTCAATGTAAGCGCGATAAAATATGGTAACACAAACAGTCTATTTGGCCATAGACACATATGTTCTTGAATTTCCTGTTGATTTTAACCGTTAACACGACAGGAAAAAATATAATAAATCTGAGGTATGGCGATCAGAAATTGGAATATAATTTTGAAGCAAAATTGTTCAAATAAGAGTGAAATAAGTACACGATCAGAAAGCATATAATCCAACATCATCCTATTTAAACCATTTCCAAATAGATTCTATTATACTACTAACAAATTGGACATTAAAAAATTCATTGGTTTGAAGCTTTTAACTCAAAAGGGTAACGATAAAATCCGATTCGAGCATCTGCAGATTCGCTTAGCTTGACAAATAACTTAATGCTTTTTAAATACGCGTTGGATTCCTTGATAAAAAGTAACGTCATCTGTAACACAAATATCATTTAGGTAGTTGAACAAATCACTTTGTCATAGATTAGCATTTGACCAGTCATCAATATTCGAAAAAATCTTTTAGTCGAAGCAAACGTCTTATTCATGAATGATGGTGTTAGTTATGCAGAATAAAAATAATGAGTATTAGGTGATTCAAGCTTATGAAGCTGAAGGTCTAATCTAGAATCTCCTCATACGCAAATCAAAGCAAACTTTATTCACATTAAATTTATATACTTGACGGAAGCAGATGTAACACTATCAGAAGTCTAACAGCTTTCCGCCGATTGTCCGTCGTGCTTTGTATGCAACAACCTAAGTAGACGGTTATGAAAAAATACAATAGGACTGGTAAAATTTTGGACGTTTTCTTATATAAAGACCACAATCTCGATTTAAATAGAACACATCATCACTCTTACTATCAGGTATTTCGCCCGTGCTAGGTTCATTTTCGTTTAAAATACGCCCATTAGTATTCAATTATAAAGTAAGTAGGTCTATCATTGTGCTTCCGCTGTTTAACATCACAGTGTGAGTATTTATTATTGCGTACAGTTTTTTCCTTGACGTTTAGTTTCTCAACAGTTGGGTTGTTTTATGATATATCCAATTATATAAGTAGCTAAAAAAAGCAAATGGTGTGAGTGCTAAAATACATATATCGGGTAGTGGCTACTTGAATTTTAATACTATGATAGCTAATACATTCATTGAAGTAAGCCGACCCCAATCAGTTGCAAAAGTCAAACAAAACGAGCCTATTGAAAACGTTTTAGCCACAATTCTGGAATAGACAGCGATGAGAAATATGCATCTATAACTGGCACTTGCGCTGAATGAGGTCAATGGCTAGAGGTACAAATATACGTTGAATTGTTAAGTGATTGCCATAAGCAAAAAAAACTGTTAATTCTTGTTTCGTGCCTACCAGACGGTAGTACACTCACTCAAAATAGTGGTCAGTTAATGTTGAAAAGGATCCTGTACCGACCCATATTACTTAACTAATTACATAGTGGGGTCGTGTCTCAATGTCAGTAAGTACAAAATTTGTCAATGAAAGTTTGAAAAATTGTTCGTGCTTTTGCATATCTCTCTTGCTCCCCATGCCTGACCAATCTGTATACATATTAGTTAGCTCTCTGCAACAACATACATCTATTTATTTAGACTTACAGCTAAGTTTATTCTAAATTAAGAAATTTTCACATTCCAAATACTGAATGGGTGATTTCGTGAAATGTCTAAACAGATCCTATGCTTACGAAGAGCTCAATGTACAAAATAGGTGGCTTTGAGACATGACAAATTTACGACTGCAGGGAACGAATGTTTGTGTTTAAGACATTTTCTACGGCATGGTCACAATCAAAATGCTGCCAGGTCATTTAATTAATCTTCCAAATAAATATGTATGCTAGCACGTCCAAAGCAGAGCATATATTGAAAATTGATAGAATTTTCCGGTGGTTAATAACATGCCACAAATGTCCCAAAAAGCTATCTACCGAGCGGATGACAACACACGCACTCAACGGGACTATAAAAATAATTTTAATTAAAATGAACAGAATTGTAACTATTACAAATACGGCTACCAAAATGAATAAATAGACGTTAGTTTTTCAGAGCTTCGATGCCATGAAGACCATTTAAAGATGTGCGATGCCGCGTACCCCTCAAGAGCAGATTCATGCCTGTACATACAAATCGCCCGCACAATGAACTCCTTCAAAGCCTTGAGAGCATATGGAGGGAGCATATGTAGAGGCTTGTCCACTGGATCAGTTAATGTCTTATTAAATAGCAAGGTAGTCTACTGTGCGTACAATGACTAGAACTATGCTCGTGAATCACCCTCCTCAATAGAAAAGGATAACAATCATAAGTCAACTCGACGGGAGCATCAATGTATATTAAAGAGCGATACTTGTACAGACAAGGTTCATGACAGCATTGACGGTTCGACAGATTTTAGCCATCAGCTCGTGAAGCACGGAAAATTCTGTAGTTACAAGCAAAGCGCAGACATATCACTGAAATTACAAAGACAACTTTCTTTATCCCACACGCTTGCAGGATTATGTATACGAGAAGGAATTTGGAGAAGAGAAATAAAATAACGATTTACGTACAATTTGCCAAGAAAAATTAGCGTGGAAACCAAGGCAACACATCATAAGAACTACAGATACTGAGGCGTACAACGTGAAAAAAAATATTCATCAAAGAAATAAATGACTTACAAATCGATACTGTAAGCAATCACTCGTTGATAAAAAGAAATTAATAAAGCATCGACTAGTTTCTGGACTAAATATTTTTCTTAGTGACACAAGATTAATTCACATGGAAATTCCACGATGTATCACTTTGACTGTCGTGAATTATTACTCATGCCTGGAGCACTACCATTCAAAGCCATAGCTAATAGCTCAGGCGTGATCTCTTTATCCGAATGTTTAGAAGTGATGTGTTTCTCCAGATGTGATCGCCTGAAATATCCCATTGGGCAAAAAGGGCAATGTTTGGTCGGCTCTCCGAAATGTAGCTCACGCATGTGCCGATTAACCACATTTCGATGCGAGAAACGTTTACCACAGACAAGACAAACGTACGGACGCAGATTGGCACCTATAGCTTGCGATTGCTGCTGTTGACATTGATTAAATGGTTGGTAGGTATTTTGACGATTGGCTGCTATTGATGCCGGAGGAGATGGTATTGAAGTTGGTATCAACAAAGAGGATGACGCCGATTTTGTTAGTGCAGTAAACTGACTCAAAGGCTGAATATGTGCATTTGTCTGTCATTTGAGAAAAGAAAAATATAAGCTAATTGGTAATGATTATAAGCGCAATGAATTTTAGTCGGTTAGTCATAAGGTAGAGAATAAAAAAAAGTTGCGTAAGTCCAACTGTCCTGCCTGGATAATGTTATTAATGAAAATGTTGTTCATCATAAGACATAAATATTTGGGTACTGTTGCCAGAATAACCGCGACCGAGGCGCATTTGCTTCGGAGTCATCTATTTAAATTCAATATAGCTTCTCAAGGTGGCAAGGTGTCTGTTATATAATGTCAGACTGATGATGACTAGTTAAGAAGTCATATCTAAAGAGACACCAAAAAGGCTCCATCCGAAAGAAAGGCTAATCTAAAAAATTAAATTTGTGTTTATAAACTTTATTTAAGCTAATTTCGGTACTTTTAATATGAAATGATAAACAAATAATGTATTGACGCATAAATTTTATTTCAAGGCCAGTATATACAATAAAAATTTATGCTTCACTACATAATTTAATTCTCAATTAAAGTAAGTGGGTATATAATTAAACAATAATTGATTGCGCGGGTGGTGGTAACAATTCTTTAAATCAAGTTTTCGAGCTTGAAGTAAACACCAATCTCGGCGACTGGTTAAATACAATTGGATTGGTGTTTACTTCAAGCTCGCAAACTTGATTTAAAGAAGTGGGTATATAGCTGAAAATTGAGCGTAGTTAAATACTGTTTGCTGCGAAGATCTAATATATAATTTGCGGTCAATTAATTATTAGACTATAGCAGATGGTCGAAATAGGACTATTGCATTCACTTGTGTTTATTGAGAATAGAGTTGATATGTTCTTTATCCGATTAGAGATGGTCAAAGAATGTGGAATAGGAGATTGTACCGTCCTATTATTCCACATTCTTCTACCAAATATATAGTGGTTAAAGGGCGTAATACCGGCTCCTACTGATGAGTCGACAGTAAGCACGAAACGAATGTGCTTGAGATTATACTTTCCGTTCATGCTGCCTTTGGTTTATCCTTCTGGTCACAACTGAACTAATTTGTTACTAGGTTCGCAACACCTAATACATAATTGAGCGTAGTTTTCGATTGGAGTGGTATTGTAGATGAGTAAAAGACTGAAGCAAATGTGCTCCCGTTCGAACCCGGGTCGCAACAAAATATGTCAAGTACATTATGAGTTCCCAACAAGGACGAATTCGATCTACTTGATGAATTTCCTCTGCTACTTCTTGAAGTGTTTAATTTATATTTTTATTATATATATATATATATATATATATATATATATATATATATATATTATCTATGAGTTGCATAAGATAGAAATTTAAGCTATCTGCCAAGCAATGGTTTCGACCTCACTGGGCGACACCGTGGTAATAACCAAGACTGCTATGAGAAAAATTAAAATCATATTTTATTCTAGAACCATTTTGACGGCCAGAGACTCATGCATTGCTTACAATTCCAAGTGTTTTCATCTATATTTTTACAAGTATATGCTTTATGGGAAAACGCGCTAGTGCCGTTAACAAGGCACAGTCTGAGTAAAATCCTATTCGTGTCAAAAATAATTGGGGTCCGATGCTTCTGACCATAGCAAAATATTTTAATAAGTCACGCATCACTGCAGAAGAGACATTAACCATGGCTGCGTAGACATTGAAGTATTTTTTTTAATCTTTCATGCACAACATTATATAGACATGATAAACTGATAATTTACGACTACATAATCACGTCAGTTTTCATTGTTATGTTTAGGCCATAAAAGTAAGCTAAGTCGCACATTACTAAAGTACATGTGTACAAAGATATCGTGGTAACCGATGTGGAATTCAACTTCTTATTCACCACGAATTCCATAACTGTTTCATGATCTGCTTTTACTGACATCTTAAGTATGAAATTTAGAAATATAATTCGAATATAAACCACCAAAATATCTATAGTAAGCAGAAATAGCAAAATTCGATGTAACGCTAATGGACTATTTATCCCATGAATAACTATTTTATATGAAAATGAAAATTTGATTCAATGGCAAAAGTTACCTCAGTTTATCATACATCCACTTAGATATATTTAAATAAAGTGAACACCTAGAACTTCTAATTGATGTTGATTTTCCTCGAAGATATAGCGAAATAGCCTTGGTAATCCGTTCTTCTTGTTTGCTAATTTTAAGTGGATAATTCTGCGTAAGATTATTAAATACACGGCCATGACAATGATAATTAAACTACGCATAAAAATAGTATAAGCTGAATCGTGCCAGAGTCTGATTGTCGTCTATTACAATCGGCAGACTTATTTTGATTTCATTTGACGCGATACCGTAAGGGAAAATGAAGTGTGCGATAATATGCACCGACACAAGAAAGATACCAATTTAGTCGAGTACGAGAACTTACAAAAATGAGGGTAAATTTTTGAAATTAGGATTAAACGAAAGGTATTGTTAGCGATAAAATAATCCTATCGATCAAGATACGAGCCTGGCTAGTAAATAGTGAAAAGTGGACCAGAAATACAACCTCATTCAGATGCACAAATTGCTACAAAATTTAAATTAGTGTTTACAAAAGCGCATGGACAATTAAATCAGGTAACGTAATTAGAATCATCACCGTGATAGATACCAGCGCCAACAAAGCTTTGTAAACCGATGTTTCGCTCAGTTTGATTTACGGCATTGTTAGCTGAGCGTAGGGAGGCACTATTCAAGAGCAAAATTTACTAGCCGACCAGTTCTATAAGACCGCTTTTTAGTGTAGCATCGCAAACGAACCTTGTTTTGGAACGTCCATTGCATTTGTTGGAGCACTGTTAGAGCTAGCGAAATTAAAATCCTGCTCATCGGAACACCAAGGCAACTCCAGAGAATGGCAAAAACCGCAGGTGGGGCAGGCCACCAATCGCTTGGCCGGATACTATTTTTAGCTATATCGGTCACTTGAACACGCAGCGCATTACGATCACCAAACAAAACACTCGAACAGGCGAAAACTGGTGTGAGGGTAGCGGAAAAGAGATGCTCAACTAACTATGACCTATTACTCTAGACAGCTCTGAAGCCTACTGTACCGGAGATTTATATCTTAGTATATATATATATATATATATATATATATATATATATATATATATATATATATATATATATATATATATATATATGACTGTTTGAATTAAAAGCATCATCTCCCAACATGGAAAATTTACGACAGCAAAAATATTAATAAAGTAGGCTCTACCTGCAGTGGTCCGACAGCCGATTGCTCCTGTTCATAGTCCTGCTGAAACTGACTCTGCTTTTGTCCTTTCATGGCTGCAAACGCAACCAAACGACGCCTACTCCCTCTGTGCCAGGATTCAGCACCGGGCGAGCACATGTTAGTGCTTTTAGACATATTGCTCGGGTCGTTGACAATATCGCAATCATTAACGTCGCCGTCGAATAATTCATTCCTAGACTTGTCATTAGTGTAGTTGTAGCATTTTGCGATATCAACCATGTTGTTGCTCAAATCCGCTGATAAACCGGGTTTACTTTCCTCCTTGATACAGGCTGGAGACGGCGTCATCTGGCGACTGCTCGCAATGCCCAATAGATCGGTAGGCAGCACGTTTGCACCAGACA